>KK351068.1:272995-317826 GCA_000671755.1 Glossina brevipalpis | reverse complement strand
CTTAATAAATGGAGAAAAAAAACTCAACTTTTTTTTTCTTAAAAGCATAAATGGTTTCAGTTTACATTGTACTGTTCGCTTACTCCCTGACCGATTTGTCCCATTTTCAGTAGCAACCAGTGTGTAAGCACTTTCAAAGTTATATCTTCATTTTTGCGGCTAGGAGAAAGGAGGAGAAAGTTAACCAGAGGCTAAGCAGCCAAACAGATGGACAGATGTACTGACGGATACGGTGGATTCTGAATTTCATACTGATCAAGAATACATACATCTTTGTGTGGTTTCGGAAGCATTTGATCGATTTGATTTGGACAGATAGACCGACATGCTTACTTAAACTTATGATACTCATTAGATCTTAAGTCATATATTCGACATTCAGCGATAATGGCAAGAGAGATAAAAAAAAATATTATTTTCGTGTGTCTTGTCCTCATTTTAATAAAAAATTTCGAAAAATGTTTATTTGCCTTATTAATTAATAGTAGCCCCACATTTCAGGACTCGCATGATAATTATTCTGTTCCGTTGCTTTTGATTTAGAAAAGCCTGCTTACTTTTAGTGAAGAGACGATATCATTCCATTATTGATGAGTTTTGAAAAGTTGAAATACATTAAAAGTAATAATCTCCTAGCAAAAGTTAATACAAAAATACAGCACGTATTTCTGAACGCACGAAGCGAAAGCATGAGTTGGAACATTTTAATATAAGTGCGAAATTTTTATGATTAATTTTTAATTATTAACTATTTTTTTAAATTTAACGAATTTTCTTTTCCAGAACACTATTGTTATTGATTATATTAAATTGATTTGAAATAATATACAGTCAATAGGTTTAATGTCAGATTTAATTTTTTTTTTAATTGGGGCTAGAAAAATTATAAGATTGCCCGAAATGAGAGAAAAATTTTTTTAAATCGAAATTTTTTATTAATTGCATTATAATCTATAATAAAAAATAAGAATTAGTTAACTTTCGAAACTAATGTTTGAATTTACAATAGTGCGAAAGTGAAAAAAAAAATGTAACGATAGAAAATAAACAGAATATGTAACATACATTCCATTTAAGAGAGTCAAAGAAATCGTAAATAAATATCAATACAAATCCTCTATGACTAAATTTCTCCTGGGTAATGAAGAAAATAACAAGATAATGATGTGGATTGCTTCAGTTTACTAGAGACTATATCATAGTTTAATTAGTCTACTTCTGTAGATTAGTGAGAGCACCACACACAATCAAAATCTCATTGAGGTATTGATACAAAATCGCATCCTGTATCCCTAATGGCTGAAGTACTTTAAATTCACGCAGGCAATTGACCATGTGACGTATTTGCATTCGACATATCGGTTCCCGGACATGCATCGTGGGAATACTAAAATTTCTTAAGCGCTTCGTAATCAATTCATTGTTTACAATATTTAGACTTTTTTGAGAAGCCAATTCACCCGCGACCCGAGAAGCGGTATACTTTGTTATAACACGGCCATCGTCATTCTCATCAGAGGGTACTAAATCATCGGCTGACTCATCTGCCGAGTCAGTAGTTGAATCTGTTTCGCCAGAAATTTTTGCGAGAATTTTTGAGCGAGAAGTCTTTGGTTTGCGTTTTCGTCGTATCGCTTTGCCAGGATCAGCAACCAATGATAGATACTTGGGTATGACGTTTTTAAAATTTGAAGCTTTAAATATGGTTAAATCATCATGGTGCCCTACGTACGCCTCGGAAATGAAAGATATAATACCTGAAAATTTATAAAGCTTTTTAATAATATTATATTTTTCGGTTTATTATATATCGGTTACCATTCATATTGATACTCAAAATATATTTGTAAACATTGCAATCCATCTGCAAAGATAAAGGTGACATTTCCGTTTCTACACATTCAATCAAAGACTGCACGTACGAAAGATTCTGGCGATAGGCAAAAGGTAAGGTTTTATGACGATCATAATATTTCTTACTATCTGACCATCGTATTAGAAAACGCAAATATTTCGCTAGTTTTACAACACTACGAGCAAAAATTTGTTG
Source organism: Glossina brevipalpis (assembly GCA_000671755.1). Lineage (NCBI taxonomy): Eukaryota > Metazoa > Arthropoda > Insecta > Diptera > Glossinidae > Glossina > Glossina brevipalpis. The sequence continues at coordinate 315,776 of KK351068.1, read as the reverse complement.
TACGTCGACTTCGGACATTTCAAAATATTCGGCCAACAGAGAGAAATCTTCATTTTGACGCAATTTTTTAAGCGTTAAATAGCAATTTACCAAACTAACATTTGCCGTTGGGCAAACTACATTTTTAAGGATAGGTAGCCGATTAGTATGAACACCCAAATGTATATAAGGATTTTTTTCAATTAATTCCAAAGTCACGGTGCGAACGGTACGTTTGGGTATATCACGTTTTATATAAATTGTCGGACGTCTTAGTAGTGTCGTCGCATTTACTGATGTCTGATTATTGGATACACTATTCCCAAACGAATTAGTTGCTGATGTTAAAGCCGTATTTGCTGGTTTTATTATGGTATTTGGAGGCAGAGAACTTATAGCAGCTCCTAATTGTCCCTTCTTTAATGGATTAGAGAAGTTCGTATTGTTACCGCTACCGGCAGTTTGTTGCCACTGGAAACTTGTCAACGGAGTGCCAGCTGAAGCAATAGTTTGCAATGAATATTTTGTGGATTTAATTGGCGGTTCTTTAATAAATACAAAGGAAATTTATTAAAAATGCGAAATATATAATTGTAGCCTGGAGATAAAAACACTTACCTATCGTCACTGCGTTTGAACGTTTCATAGTAGCTGGTTTAATAATGGCTGGTATTTTATTAATCACTAAACCGGAGTTCCCTTGTAATTTAATAATGGGTTTCTAAGACAATGGAAAAAATTCTTTAAAAAAAGTTGTACGGACTGTATATAAAATTTAGTAAAGAAATTTTCAAATCATTTTATTTTCATTACTTCAAGTGACCCTAGACGACGTATTTGAAATATCCTCATACTTAAGTATAAAAGAGCAGATGAAATAAATGGCAAATTTTTAGATGACGAGGTTAACCTACTATTAATTCTCCGATCTCAGCAAATTCACTTCCTTTCAACGGAGTTTTTAAAAACTTTTATTTGAAATGAGTACTTCCGGCATTTACAATACCATAGGAAAACAAGCAACTTAAACGCAAAAAAGAAATATTTCCCTCGTCCGCTAGAAGGTGCAAGGGACTTACAATTTGAATAAATTAAGTCTCTTTCACAATTGCCGGCCTATAAGAGTTTCAATTAATATTAACTATTCTTGCAGCTAAAAGTGCTGCTGTAAGAGATTGAATGCCAAGTCAAATAATTCAACTTTGATTATATCAGTGTTACATTTTAAATAAATCTTATTTTGTTTGAGTTAAGGTAAAATACTAATATTTAACAAAACATTTTATAATTTTCTTATGGATCAAGCTTGATTTTCCACAAACTGTTTACGAACGAGGTCAATGTAGATCGAAAAAAATTTTCTCAAGCTCCAAAGTGAAAAAAGGTCTCACACTACTAGAACGCCCTTAGGACTTGATAGCGATGATTGTTGAGATTTCTATACGGTTTGATCTGCACTAAATAACCTCTCTTTGCTTCGAATCTTCAAAATTTGTTGACGCTAGAAAGTATATAATATATTAATCCTTCCTATCCTTTTAGACCATTTTTTCGTTGAAATTAAAATTTACACTTGTGCATAAATAATTGAAATTCGTATATATTCTTACAACATCCTGAGCAAAGGCTGCTTGTTTTCTTATTCATACTTGTTCATACATTTACCTTAACGTGTGTGGTTGGTTGCAGCGTTTTTCCCTGATCATTTTGACTATTTGCTGTTGTCGATTGCGTTTGCAGTTTGCTTTTAATTAAAATTGCAGGCTTAAGTGTCGTTTCACCGTTTGCTACTTTTCGATATTTTACTACTGTTAGAGACATTTTCGGTTGTTCTTTTTTAATTCAAGCTTTCGATAAAGTATAATAAAATTTAGCATTTATTATTTTAATATTTTATATTAGAACTGTGATGCAATCTTTCCATAGATTGACATTTATATTAATCCACAGATTCACTTTTGGAAACTATTTCTTATTTTTAAAAATGATTTAGCTAATGTTTTTACAAGTTTTTAGAATGGCGTAAGCATATATAGTAATGTTGCCAGAAATTTTCTTATAGGGTTATCGAAGCTCTTCGTAGCACAAAATACGTTACGGTTACGTAAAAACGTACGATAGAATTTGCAAATTAATAGAATACAAAAGCTGTTTATAAAGATTATACATATTTAGCGAGACTCAATATTCAGCATTGCTTGAAGTTTTTAGCGTAATCTCAAGCCCAACCTCAAGGCAAATATGTAATCAATTGAAAATTATCTCCCTTTGGCAAATACATACATGGCCTTTGCTTTGTTTATACCTTCGGTCCTGTAATGCATACAAATTTAAATTACGAACAGTTCAATCCTTCAAAAAGAAGCATGCATCACTTTTTATTCGCGTTTTTCAATGAAATGCCCATGTTTTCTATTCATTTTAATCATCCTAAGAGTATCAGTTATTTCCTGTCATGTTTCCTTTCTCTCCTTCTACGGTAAACAGACATATATTTCATGTATTAATTACCAAAATCAAATGCGTTCAGTTTATTTGTTCTTTAAACGTCAGAATTTTCGCATTGATAGTTAATTTGTGTATTGTCTTAACGTTTTATTTGAAACATGTGTAAGGTAATGGTATTCAAATATTTCACTATAAAAAATTTGTCAACGGAAACTCTAAAATAACTGCAAATACAACCGTGTGCTGCAAATATCTACCACAATTATTTTGTCACCTAATTTGAACTTTTTTTTGTTACTCCTCCTGTTTTAGGCCATCGAACATTTCCCTATTTTCGTCCGAAAAAAAGTGAAAGAAGTAAAGTTGTTTGATATGTTTCGGCCAGAAACTGAAGACTTATTGCCAAGAATGGCCCCCAAGCCAAGTGCTCCGATGCTTAACGAAGCTGTAGTAAGGCCGCAGGTGCCTGAAGTATCCATACTTTTTGGAAAAAAGTCGGATGAAAATAATGAAAAAAATTCCAATACAGGCATTCAGCAGCAGCAGCAATCGTATGCAGTTTGGAAGAAGCAGATGTTACCAAGAGTTACTTTCCCAACAAATTTTGAACAAAAAGAAAAGAAACAGTTAAGAAGTGATGTTTTCGGTAATAATATTGTCAATGCAGAACATGTTTACACTAGATCGAATGTATACCCGTTAAAAGAAGCCCCTGCATCGCCATTTCTATCTTCGTCCACAATGAATGCAGGCATGAACGTTTTGACTTATCGCCACAATTTAGAAGGTACTACGAATACGATTTACCAGCAGCAGCATTACACAGGAAAGCCACTCGAAATTGCGCCAACGTTGATTTCTTCGAATGTTGGTAATCGAGATGTTTTAACTATTTGTGCTGGTACACAAACGGACGCAACCGGTGCTTCGCCCAGTAGACCGCAAACAGGTTTTCCAAACGTTGACTGGCATAATTTAGCTGCCAAGCAAGATATACAAGAATTATTGCAAATTGTTCAAGATATTCGTCAAGATCAACTATGTATAATGCAAATATGTCAAGCTCTAATAATAAATCAACAAAAGGAACAAGAAAGGCCACAAGTACGAGATGAAGCCACCCAAGTAGACTATGACATGTATGGTAGGTCACGCTTTAAAACTTTATTATATTAAAAACAAACATTCATATCCATTTATAGAGCATATACGTGAAGAAGTATTAGAACCGCCGGTAGCAGCTCCTATTAATAAGTTTCTCAAAATTATGAAAAGTCCAAGCTCGTATCACACTCCCAAAGGAAAACCAACCGCTCAATCAACGGCTTACAGATCCAACAGTCCACAAGCAGATTATAAGGCGGCTCCATATGTGCAAAATCAGAGAACAGATTTTACCAATCATAGTGTGCTAATGGATCAACTTGCTCTAAAATATTTGCCCAGAGAAAAATTAGCAGAGCTCTTACAAGAATTAAATGTAGACAATCGTCATGCAATAGAACAACAGCAGTTAGTGACAGAGGCTCCAGATTCTAATAATATTCCTTTACGAAATATAGAGAATTTCGAAAGGGGACCTGCAGATATCTCGAATGCATCTTATAAATATTTAAAAAAGTACCGTTTACTGCCCGAGGATCATTCGCTGCCCGAAAATGTTCCAATTGCAAATGACGTTGCGGATCATGGACCGCGTTACGATGTGGTGCAATCTCCACCAATTAATTTAAGGCAATCGCCACTAACCCATAAGATTCCACCATATCAACAATGTTTACCAGCTGAGGATGGACCACTTTTAGCTGTAGCTTCACCCATAACTCAAATATCACCTACTTCCGAGCAAATATTAGATTTAGAAAATATTAAACATCAACCGAAGTTTTTATAATGTGAAAAACTCATATTATATAATAAATACAGAACCCTATCATGTTTTAAATACATTCCATAATGCAATGAAAGTTTTTTGATTCGAAGAATTTATTTAAAAAACTTGGGGGTTGAAATTGACTTTGAATTTTCGACTGTCTGTTTATATATATATATTCGAGAGAGATGTGTTAGAAATAATTTCCTAACAAATGGACGAACTTTCTTCATTTCGCCATTACACATACGTTTACATATCCTTTCTACTCTCTATAAAATACGATAACTCATGAGGAAGACAATGTTATCTGAAGACTAACGCGGTATGAAAATGAGTGAAATTAAGACTGATTTGGTTGAAAAGAAAATTTCCAAAACGTTTAAAATTAAAACAAATTAGAAAAATAAAGACTTCAAAAATTTCTGATAATGAATAAAAGTAGAAATCGAACACCGGAGAAGGAGAGAGAGAAATTTTGGTTAACAATATAATGCTCGCAAAGGCAAAATTTACAATTTCCTCTATATTCCTCAAATCTTATTAATTTTATATTAACGTGGTTCATCCCGCCTTCATTTTCATCGCTGTCCAATAATCTGACCAAAAAATTGATATCGATCTTAAAAACCAAGAAATAAGTAAAATAATGTCAGGTTTTTTTTTTCTTTTTTTTCAAAGTAATAAACATTAGATTGACTAATAAAAAGATTTATTCATCTCAATTTCATCCAAAGTAAGATCATCGGTTTTTGCAATAGCTCTAGTAGCATTCTGTATCTCAATAAATTCCGCATTTTCTGGAGTTACATCCATCTCATCAGCCATTATATTTTCTTCCATTAGACTAATTTCATCGCAAACAGGTAGTAGAGTCTCAGCTTCGTTTGATGATTGAAGATTTTTTACATCCACACCGTGTTGAGTCTTTAGATGACAACGTAAAGCAAACACGCGAACATATGTTGCACCACATATATTACATTGATTTTTCGAACCTTTATTCAATATTTCCGAGCCATTGCTATGAGTCTTCATATGAACTTTGACGGCATACAATGTCGCAAAAGGACGATTACATTCGGTGCAAGTAAATGGCTTTCTGTGACTATTTTTATGGCCGCAAAGTTGCACCGAAGTACGAAATGCTTTAGGACACATGTCACACTTGTAAGGACGTTCGGTTTCGTGTGTATTCAAATGATGAACGTAAACCGATTGCGATTTAAAGCTGGAATGTTAGGTATATATATATATATAAATGATCGATTGAATGAATAGCAGGAAGGATATATATACCGTTTATTGCAAACTGTGCACACGTAAGGCCTGATATCGGTGTGCGTTCTTAAATGCAATGTTAATGAATACGAAACACGAAATGTTTTTCCGCACACCTCACATCCATATGGCTTTTCTCCTGTATGTATACGTTCATGTTTCACCTTCTCGTAGGGTCGAGGAAATTCTCGACCACAATATTGGCAGGGAAATTTTGTTCGCCCGGTTTCTATTTGTTTTGTTGCTTGGGAATCCTTAGAAAACGTTTTTCTCCCTGCTGAGTTTTCAGCGTGCATTTGTGTATGCATCTCATAGCTGGCTAGAGTATCAAACTGACGATTACATTTACTACAGTTATATTCTAAAACATTTTGATGCATATTTTTGTGTATAGCCAGCAAATTCTGATCGAAACTATTAAATATGAAAAGTAAAAGTAAATTTTGTTTGTTAAAAATTAGATATAAGGCCTACCTTTTATTGCATATCTCACAATAGAAGAGATTTAAATCTCCATATTCGCTTTGAGCACCAGCAGGCAGCGCATCTTGTATAGTTTTAGTCGCACGTTTGTTATGAATTTTCATATGCAATCTAAAACAGAATTGATTATTCCCTCTTGCCTATTACTTTACATCACACAATATATACTTTAAATTCTTAGGCGACGAAAACTGGGTATTGCAAATTTCACATATAGCATTATTGGACATAGTCACTGCAGAATCATCATTGGACTCAAGTAGTAGATTTGTATGCTTGTGTACACGTTTATGAACATTGAGAGAACGTAACGTGGCGAACGTTTTTCCACATATATCGCAACAAAAACTATTATTTAGTGCATCTGCTTTCTTCAAAAAAGCAAAGGACTGTTTATGTACATAATATGCACGATTCTTTTTTTCATACAAACCTTTAGCTCGCATTTAAATGCATGATTTAATAACTCATCATAGGAGTCGCAAGATTGTTGGCAATGTGCGCAAGTAAAATCTGTTTTTTCGACAGCTTCTTTCTCGTATGACTGGGCAGAGTTTTGCTTGTTAAGGGCACATTCATGTTGCTCTGCTATTGTCAGATTAGGAAAGATTTGCTGACAGTCGTAACAAAAATATCCCTCCGTGTCCGTATTCATTCCGTCTATATCGTTTTTTGTTACACATTCACTGCTATCAGTTTCTAGTTCTTCATGAATCTCTTCTTTTACGTAATCTGGGTGATTGGTCTGTTCCTCTCCAATAATTACTAAATTATTCAGCGTATTCAATGCATGTTTATCTTCAAACTCTTTTACATTTTCTGAATTTACTTCATCTTCAGCAATGCCAGGATGAGCTTCCACAAAATCATGTACACTTGCGAACTCAGTTTTGCACTCATAGCAGTGATAAATTTCAGTCATTTGTTCATTCTCATCTAAACACTCACTTAATATCAAGTTATGATTGGCCAAGTCATCTGCTAACACGCCCGCCATATCCATGCTCTCAGTATCCAAACCGACGAATTCCACCAAAGAATTTAAACAATCTTTTTGATTTGTTAACTTAGCTTCATCCTCTTCCCCTTCACTAAAAGAAATGAGTTCGCGATCATCGTTGTCGATTTCAATGATTTGTGTACTGATTATTTCATCTGTGAACTCTAAGAATAATAAAAGTTTGGATACGTAAATTAAAAATTTCAATTTGTTTCTATCAGTTCCTATCACAGGTAACATACCCGACATTTCTTTTATAGCTTTGGTTAAAAGTTAATATTAAAAATTTTATTCAACAAAGAATGATTCCCTTTTTAGTTTGGAAATAAACTTCAGCTTCAAACACCATAGAGAATTTTAAATCTTCTGAAATTAATTTTTACTATCGCTTTTCAGTTGAAGTGTTTACTATGAAGGAATTATTGTTTCTCACCTAAATGATCGAACAGAGTTGCTCTTTGGAAAAAACGTCATTACAGGGTTGTTTTCATGAGGGATTTATTTACTATACCATATGTACCTACCATATGTCTGTTGTCAGGGAGTAGAATTGAGGGAAATTTTATATTGCGTTCAAAATTTCACCGAAATTTTTAATGTGTTCAAAAATTCAGGGGAATTTTATGTTATCTTCAAAATTGAAGGGAAATTTCATTATAGATTTTTATTTCTTTTATATTTGTTAATACTTATATTTATTTATTAAAATGTAGATGCATTTCATATACGATTTATTAATGTGTGTTAATATATAATTAGCAGTTAATGTATTTGACAACAATAGCTGAACTATTTAAGTATTATTCGACAGAAGAGAAATATCAAAAACACGGCTGCTAAAAACAATTTAAAAATGTAAAAACACATGATTTAAAAAAAATAAATAATGATGATATTGTTTCCTCGAAAGTTCAAGAACATTCTACAAGCAATAAATCATTTTATTTAGCTATCAAGTTAAGTTATCCTACCAACTTAAAGATCTTTCTTTAAACATTTTCCAAGCAGAGGAAAAATTTTTTTGTCCGTTGCGATGAAGAACGAAGGATTGGAAACTAGTGGCACGATTTTTTGCTGATTTTTTGGCGTTTTATTTTTCCATAGCAACAAAAAATTAAAAGATAATTATTTCGTAAATTAAATTAAGTTCCAATTTTGGTATTTTTTTTTGGCAAAATCAATGAAAATCGAAATATTTTTGTTTTGTTTTGTTCTAAACGGATAGAGAAATCCTTTTATGGATTAGGCTTATACATCCAATACCTATAAGCCTGATTTATTGGTTTAATGATCAGTAAAGGATGTTAAACGGCCATGCAAAGGATACTTGTCTGGTCCAGTGTTTGATAATGATGAAATTTTTGTATACAACTGATGCCGTAGGTGTTTTGGTACAATCAAACAGATATAATGATGCCATTAGAAAAGCAACGATTATAGTGAGAATAAGGATACGTAATTGGATTAAAGAAGAGGAAAAAAAATTTTTTTAAATGAGAAGATAATAAAGAACGTTAGTTACTCAAGGTGAGCAAAATTGTGAGCACGAAATATATCATAAAGATTACGAAAGGTCTCGAAAACAACAAAAGATAGCCTTATGTTGTCAAATTTCTTGCAGTTAGAAATTGGATGTTCAGCCAATTTTGCTGTCGAGCAAACCTCACGTATATCATTATGAACTGGATCTGTTTTAGACAAGCTTCATCAAACTTGTGGTTGGTGATTTACCTATTTAGAACTTGGCTCTCCCATGTTGAAAACGTAGAGTGCCCAAGTGGTTTGAAAGAAACGGTCCCAAAATATTTTGTAAAAGAACCGAAAAGGTTTACATTTTGATATTTAGCGTTCCAGTTTCTTTATAAGGTATTGCATATAATATCTTGTGGAGAATATTTGAGGGTTTGAACCTTTTCATCTACCTGAGCTTCTCTCGCATAAAGGTCATTTTTCTCCTTTATATGGAACCCACAATGGCCGGATATTCGTATAAAACAACAAGCCTCGATGATTCTTTTGTTAAGCAGGCCGAGTATATCACGTACCTGTTGATTTAACTGGTCTCTCTTGTCGATGAGGAGAAGAGAACATGCTGATCGAAAAGATTACAAATTTTTTGTCACCATTAGCTTTTGCAACTTTCTGACCGTAACGTTGCTTGTAATGAATTTATGATGCAAATCATAAAATTTGGAAATTTTCAAAATGGTTTTCAACATTGCAAGTAACATCACAAGTGAAGACGAAAATTTTCTTTCACATCTTCGAACTTATTCAAATAATCTTGTGGCAAATATGAAGAAGAAACTTGAGTACAGAACTTCGTATCTCTTAGGCAGAGAAGACCACAAATCCTAATTTATTCGACATGTAGACATAGTCCAAAATAGACAATGAAGTATCAGATCATTAACTTGAGTTTCTTACATTGGAGACGTGCTCGAACACCTTTCATCAATTTCCTGCCTATAAAACAACCTACGGAAATTGTATGTTTTTGGATGGGACACAATTAATTTCGACATATCGAAAGCTAAATTGAATGTGTAATTGAAGAAAACATAATCTTCTCCAAGCATTTGCCCAAACTCTTCATGGTTCCGTGGAAACTGTGAAGAATGAAACGTTGCTTCAAAGAGACTCGTATAATTGACAGGTGCAGATGTCTTTCTTTTACCGTACGAAACAATTTTTTAAAGTTTTAAAGTATATTATCCACTAAGGATTTGTAGCGTCCCAACTTGTGTGCGAAATAGTTAAGAAGCCGAGAAAAAGAAGGATCTTTGACGCTAAAAATTTCTATATCCTGATGAAATCATATTTTTCGGCAGATACCTTGACAATGTAAAATATGAGCGTATTATGAACCCGTCTATCTATTTCTATCGCTATATGCTTGCGACCGTTTTCATGTTTTCCTTACTTTTCCATATCTCATCGGCAAAGACCTTTCCTGATCTTTCGATTAAGTTGATATTTTATAAAAATTTCCTTATTTAATTTTTTTGGGTCGGATAAAGGAACAATAATCGTTAGTAATAAAAATACAATGAAAAAAAAAATGATAAAAAAAATAAAATTATAAGAAAATTATTAGAAAAATACGCCTAAGAAATGGAATTTGAATTTTCTTTAATTTTTACAAATTGAAGGTGAGCATACATACAGATCGAGTCAGTTGCCTATAAGAGTTAAATATTCGTATTTAAAAACGACGAATTTCGCGTCTAATTGAATGTTGTAGAAAAGAAGATTAAGTACGTATTTCCTTAATTGAGACGCCAGGGCACAGATACGTCATTTGATTCTGATAAATTCTTGTTTCATTAAATATTCTTGATGAAAATATTTTGCAGTATTCATTTTTTCCGATTTTTACTTTTTCTTTTTGCTTTCACTCAAGCCATGTTATGTACCATCAAAGTAGATTCAAATGTTCTAAGTTTCACCTATAAAGATGAACTCACCGCAACTTGACGAATACCAGAGTATAAAATCGAACCAAACAAATACAAAAAGTAAGTGGTTTCAACAACTTCGATATATTATTTCAAAAAATTGAAATGTTTCGTTCACGGCCGAGAAACGAGAGATGAAAAAATTATGAACGCATTCGCCCATTGGAGATATTGGATTATATGGTGAAGTATCAGTTTTTTTTGCAATACCGATACAAAATTTACTACCTTACGATACGTTCTTGACTAGTTCAAGTCTCAAATTATATTCAGATAATCACCGCAAGAGTTTCGTTAAAGTGTAGAGTGAAGGAAGATTTGTTTTCCTCCCCTCACAATTTTTATCTTCGCTCACATATTTTTTAAACTCTTCAATCGCTATTGCTTATCTCTTTCTACTTAATGAAAAGCGCACACATGTACAATTAGCATTCAGATGTATCTAGATATTTAATGGTTAAAGGTATTTGTATTAAAGTGCGTTTGCGCAAATTACTTTCTGGAGGATATTTTTTTAGTGATCATATATATATACATATAAATATAATATATAATAAATACTATTCAAAATAAAAAGAAAATGCATCATCATCATTTACCACAGCCAACAAAAAATAATGTGAATGTGCCAACATCCACATCTGCTGCTGGAAACGCAACAACAGGAATAACAACACAACAACAAAGACGGCGAAAAAAGAGACCTAATTATGGTACACGCACACTAGAAGTACGTCGCGGATTTAGTGGTTTTGGATTTACTATATCGGGTCAACAACCATGTCGTTTATCGTGTATTGTCAGTAATTCGCCCGCAGATCAGGCTGGTTTGCGTGCAGGTGATTTTCTAATATCAGTTAATGGCTTAAATGTATCTAAATTGCCACATGAAACAGTAGTACAATTAATTGGGAACTCATTTGGTAGTATACGTATGCAAATCGCAGAGAATTACTATTCAGATAGTTCAGATGAGGAGAACGCTACGCTGCAACAAAATCCGCATTCATTGGGATTCCACAATATATCAGGCTTACGTTATCTGCATCACAAAACAAAATTGCATCGTATGCGTAATTCCCCACAAAAGAAGCGAGGGGAAGCCTCTCTGAAGCACAAGGTTCAAATAGAACGAGCTCAAACTAAGAAAACCTTAAAGGAAGTATCAAAAAAACATATGGTTGAGAGCTTAACATTGTCGCATTTGTCTCCCTTAATGGAAGATTTACCTTTGAGACCCTTATCTGTTACAAACGAATCTACAAAGCCGTGTTCAACTCCCGCTGCAGTTTATAATTCCAATGTCGCTAATGTTAGTGCTATGGTCCGCGTACCTAGTAATGCTTTAGAATATCGGGCTGTTGTAGGCTATTTGGGAACTATTGAAATGCCGAAGCAAATATCACAAAGCAGTAAACTGCAAACTGTGCGGTCTTGTATACGAAAATTGCGTCAAGAGAAGCGTCAACCTTCAACAGTTTTAATGATTATACTTCCAGACAGTTTGCGTTTACAGGCGTCAAACGGTACTATATTAGCTACATACGCTTCATCGAGGCTAAGTTACGTTAGCTCATCATCAGAGAGTGAAAATCGTTTCTTCGGCTTGGTTACAAGTGCAGTACATTCAACTCCCCTGGATGAAGACAATGATGAGCAGGATAATGAAGCTCCCACGCTTTCTAGCAGCGTCACAAGTCATATAACAATATCCAATAGTTGTCATGTTTTTGTTGTGGATACCAAGCTATGCGAGCATCAGTTGCACTTAGAACGAGCTCAAGATTTCCACATAGAATGTACAAAAGATCTTATATCAAGTTTATGTTTAGAATTTCCTAGTAATTCAGAATATGTGGTCAACTTAATACGAAGTATGTATACCATGCGAATTTTGCCGCCGGCTACGCAACGTTGCAATTCTGGTGACCATTATGCTCAGGCGGCAGGAGGGGAGGCTGCACATTCACCACAGCCAAGTAATCACAGTGAAATTTCTACTACAACATCGAATTCGGACTCAGGAATAGGTTTTCACAATGACTGTCGCAACATATCGGACCGTATTGTAGTTGTTGATTTTCCTCAAGTCGACTACTTTCCGATACGTTCTATGGGAATTCAATCTTCGCGGCCTATGGGCATATTCCAGCGTTTGAATTTGGAACAAGCTAGCTCACCGGTCATATCTAGTGAGAATAAGCGCCTATCTGTACGCGCCTTAGCTGATACAGTATCTAAGCCGATTTCATCTATTAATGGTTTCATGACTACACGCTCTTGTGATGATGTTCTCAGTTTACTGGAGAATGATGAGACTGTTGCTCCTTCATATACAAATCATCAGCATGTTTCGGTTGATGACATACCTTTACATAATGTTTCATTGAGCGGCGAAGATCGGAAATCGTTTTTGCATCCTTCGTCGACAGAGCAAGATAACTCGTACTTATTATCGGAAACTTTAGCGCCCAATAAACCTAGGCGAAGTAAGCAAGTGCCAGATAAACTTAGTCCGCAAGTTTACGATTTGGGTATTTCTATAATAAAGGCACCGAAATGTAAAGTACCAGCTAAGAATTGCACTGTTTCAGAATGCAAACTGAGTGAAGATGCATTCACCATATTAAATGAGACCTCTGACGAAAATAATGGAAATCGGAATTTGCAAGACTTGCCGCAGAAGCAAGCAGCCGTAAAATCTGCGAAGTATTTAGAGCTCGTAAGTAGCGAACCAGATTTATGCGCTAGTACAGATACAAGCTTTTTATCACAACGTCGTTCTTGGATGCAGTCATCCTTGAGGACTATTCGATCAGATAAACATACTGCAAACAGAAAAGAAAAGCTGTCAAATGATAATAACATCTGTTTACTACAGAGATCAGTTTCTCTCAGCGAAAAGGTTCATAATAATGATTTGGAAGAGAAGCATATGACGCCGCTAACAGATCACAGAAAGAATGAAAAAGAATTGAATGAAAGTACTCGAGTTTCGGCATGGGCCACTTCTTTCGTGAACCTTCTTGAAGATCCGCTTGGAGTGAAAACTTTTGCTGAATTCCTGCGATTGGAATATTCTGCGGAAAATATATACTTTTGGACGGCTTGCGAGCGTTTTCGCCATATTGAAAGCGAAGCCGAACGTATAATTCAAGCAAAAATCATTTTTGCTAAGCATTTATCCGAAGTTGCTACGGAACCAGTCAATGTAGACTCCCAGGCACGAAACGCTGTCGAAAAGAAACTCCGACAATCGGCTGATGTGGATGTTTTTGCTGTTGCCCAAAAACAAATTTTCAATCTAATGAAATACGATAGCTATCAGAGATTTATACGTTCCGACTTATATAAGAAAACGCTGCAGGCGCAGGAAAGAGGAGAATGCTTGCCATACGAGAAAGATAATTTGGATGATCTCTTAAAAACAAATTTTACTTCAGATGCCTCGACAAATTTAAAAAAATCAGCAAGCAACGCCGAAGATCGTCGACGCAAAAGTTTACTGCCGTGGCATCGTAAAATGCGAAGAAAATCGAGAGAACTCAGTGAAGAAAATGCTCACCGACAAGTTTGTAAAAATTTTGGTTTGAAAAATAAAAGTCAAAGACAGACTTTCTTCAACGATTTGCATGGGTCACGTTCTTCACTTTCATCTTATGATGCGTCTATTGTGGGTAGTGCTGCATCTTTAAATGTTAATACTCCGTTATGTCGTGTAAAGTTACCGGATGGGTCTACAACAATTATACAAATTCAACTTGAAGAAAGTGTTGGGGAATTGGTTAAACGGATATTAGAGAAGCGTGGCCTAAATTATCGTATTTATGAAGTATTCGTCAGGGGCTTAACCACAAAACCTATTAATCTGCAAACACTTAGTCAGGAAATTGCCGGTAAGGAAGTAGAAGTAGAGCAGAGAGTAGCATTCAAATTAGATTTGCCCGACTTTAAAGTGATATCGGTAAAAAGCAAACCACGTAAAACTTTACATGAAGTTATGAAACCCATTCTACAGAAATATAATTATCAATTAGAAGACGTCGAAACGATATGCAAAGATACAAAGGAAAAAATTGATTTACATCAACATGTTGTCAGAGTCGATGGCCAACGCTTACAAGTGCTAATGAAAACTAATAAGATAAAATTTGTAAAACCCCTACCAGTTAAAGCAAATATACCGATTGTTAAAGGAATAAACGCACAAATTACTTTAGATGAAATGACGAATACTGTCTTTAAGAATTTAATGGAGGGAAAATTACAAAATCGTAATTATAAAAAGTCGAACGATTTAAATTCTCTAAAATCGAATGATTGCGACTCTCACACTTCCTCCATTTCTGATCGCATACGTAGCAAACGAAGAGATTCTGCTAATTTAATAAATTTAGGTAATATGAAAACAAAAAAAAAGCTACAAGTAAAAGCAGCTTATGATGAATTGGTTCCCTTTAATAAAACGATATCAAATAATTTGAAAGGAGCTAACTGTAAATTGCCTTTCGACAAAAGTGTCGCCGAAAAGATGATCGAAAACCAAGACGAATTGTTAGAAGGTCTAAAAAGAGCTCAATTGGCTCGTTTAGAAGATCAACGAGGTACAGAAATTAATTTCGAATTACCTGATTTTCTGAAAAACAAAGAAAATCTTTTAAAAAGTTTGAATAGAAATACAGAAAACACTTCTAAGAATAAATGTAGATATGGAACATATATGGGAAGGCCGCAGCCGGCGCCCAGATTATCGATTACCAATAAAAATCGCTTAATTAACGCAGACGAACAGTCGTCAATTAGGTGTAATAGCGAAGCACAATTATTGACTACTTCTACTTCGAAAAGTCCACCACCATTACCGCCTAAACCAAAAGTTTTGCCAATAAAACCATCTAATTGGGGTGTTGCAACTACACACTCAACTAACTCGTCTATCATTACAACGACTGGACCACAAATATTTAATAAATTATCTAAAACAACAGAAGCGGTAACAGGAGCAACTATAAATAAAGTAGCATTAATAGCAGCAGCATATTTAGAAGAACCAAGCAGTAGTTTTGTATAAAACAACAACTGAATAAAGAGGAATTCTTAGTGAAAGTGATAGATTAATTGATTGCTCGTAGAACTGTAAAAAATTCATTAAAACAGTGTATTGAATCTTGCCGATAACATAATAAAATTTCGAAATATTATGAAACCTTTATTCTTTTCATAGTAGGCTTTAAAAAAAAAAAATCTAAAGTCCCACAGATTATAAAAGTATCTCTTCAAATCACAATTAACACAAAACATAACTTTGTTAACAAATTATGTTTCAGTTATGTTTGGTTACTATCGGTTCGGTTAATTTCGCAAATCAGAGGAAACTGTGTTTCATTTGTAAACATTTGAACGTTAAAAAGTCTACTATTCGTTATGTGATGTTAAGTTCCACATAGAGGAACTCCCTCTACATGCAATATATGGTCAAAAGTAGTGACAACAAGCAATCACGTTCGCACGTTTCCCCGATATTTTTCCTTGATAGAGCGGCTCTTCTACTCCATTTCTCCATTGACGGTTTCGTTGGCGTGAAGCAACTTTTGATGCTTATACATTTGAAATTTGATTTACTGTCAATGCCAATCATAAGTTCTTATGCTTTGAGTATCGAAGTGGATCCATTTTTCATCATGATGAAGTAAAAGAGATTCTTTGAATCGAACAAAGAAAGTAAAGCTTCATGCTTCTTGAGAATAACAAGCCAAAAGGCCAAGTTATATACGACAAGTAAAAAAAAGTATAATCGACTATGGCCCTATAAGCCCACCTTTGCCTTAAAGAAAATCTCGAAATTTCGTTACTGTATAATATCGGCCGGACATGTCTGTTTTTTTATTTTTATATATTTATTACAGAATATGGAACTTATGGAATCTGTGCACAAATATTTATCATTTTGTCTCGCATAGTTTATAAGTAACGAGCAACGAACATATCTTTTTTTTTTTTTTTCGAAAACTACGATATTTTCAATTCAAATTGCATTGTGTACGCACCCTTCAAGCGTTTTGACCCATTTTCACTATCAAGCTGCTTTAAAAAATTGCAAGGTGTTTGCCAAATTTTAAGCTAATATCTTCATTTCTGCACTCATGAAAATGTTTGCCACGTGCATTACACTGAAGGACGTGCGGACATGCTTACATACGGAATTTGTGTGTGACTCTGATTATATATTTATATATATATATATATGTAATAATATTATAACCCTTATAGGATTTCTTAACCTTCCTTCTCAGAGATGTAAACGTTTTGTCAAAATGAATACATCTTCACCACTCAGTGGTATGAACACAAACATCAATCCATTTTTTAGAAGCTGAATGAAAGGGGAATTTTGATTACTTGCAAAAGTAAAGTAAAGATAACGAAAATATACAAAAAAAAAGAGGAAAAGATTGGTATTGAAAATATATGAAATAGCCACTGGCACATGAAAATAAAGATGACTGAAAAACGTTAGGAACAACGATGATTCTGAAAAGAATACAAAGACAGGTATTCATAGGGTCATCCATTTCATGGTCCGGATTGAAGTAAACTTGTTTCAATAACATATTTAGAACAGAACTATTGTTCAGATTATCATATGTTTGGTGTAATGTTTGCCTTTTTATAATACAGAGCATTTATCAACCGCTGAACCCCTTAAAGTAGTAAAAATTTATTACAAAAATGCTGATTCTGTAGTAGGTACATTTGGTCAGCAAATTATGGTCTGAGCGCACTATAGCCAAACCGGATGAAGTTCGAAATAACGGTCCATTCATCATCGAAACGTAGGCTCGTTCGAAAATATTGGTAATGTTAGTGAAAGTGCCGAAGAAGATCCAAATTTATCCATTGCGCAGCAAGCACGACGCTCTGATCGTTACATCCACTCGACTACCAACTTAAAGCCTATATGCGACGCCATACTGGCGAGACGCCGTACAAATGCAATGTCTGCTCGGAAGCTTTTATATGTGGCACTGCTTTACGGGCACATCGACGCCAACAAAACCATCACACACCAGATGTTGATGTTGATGTTGATGTTGATGAACCATTGTTGGGAAATTAATTAATAAATTAGTTCACCTATTATTCAGTTATATTGTATTCCAAAAAATTGTTTTAATAAATAAAAAGTAAATACTACATATTTTAATAGATTTAATTATCATATTTATTTATTATAAAACACAAATATTTTCCTCATCAATAAAAATATAGATTTTGGAACGTCTAGATTCATCGGGTCTATGTTTACAAGTAAAGAAAGATAGATGTTTAAAAATTACAAAAATAATCTGTACGTACACATAATTATCGCAGACAATTTTTTAGATGTTTAGCCAGGAATGAAGGCTTTTATGTTTGCATCTTTTTTTTTTAAGTATAAATCTAAGTCTAAAATGAAGCACTAGAAGAAATGCGTTCATATTCACATCAAAAAGCCGTATAAGTACTGGAAAAAAATAAAGTTTTGTGTAACTTTTTCCTCTTCTTCTTTTGTTGTCATTATATTATCATTACCTGTACTAAGGGAATGTAAATGATTTAGCCCCTCTATTGCTTGTTTCAATACCTTCCAAACAGCGATTTGAGACCGAAGTTCATAGGAACGCTGTCCTTCCGTATAGTCTTGCAGTGTGGCAGCACACAGTTCCACCGTTCTATAACGAAATTGTCGATCCTCTTCGGCGCAAAAGTAACGTACCACATTCTCTTTGTCATTCTTTCCATGCTCATGGACATGACACATGATAATCTCTCAGCTATCGAAAATAGATCAGTATACGACCTTTTGCCATCATGAGCTTTGGTTGCTATGGCCTGTTGTGTGATTGGATGAATTGGTTCCTCATCATGTAAGCAGTGTTAGATGACTTGAGCATCACTCTTACACAATAACGCCTTGCTTTAAGCAAACGCTACTTAACTTGAATTATGTGCCAAAATTTTGTATTTCGTGTAAGGTTTCATATCCCAACTAAACACTGAGCCATCGTTTTTACAAGCAATCATATTTTTTATAGAACTTACAACCCCTTAATTAATTTTTTTTTAAATATTATATAACACATACGTATAACAAATAAAAACATTAGTAAGTGATTAATTATTTTAGTAAAAATACTTTGCACAAACTGTAATTGAAAAAAAAAAAAATAAATTATTTAATAATTTTAAATAATTTTAAAGATTGCGTTACATAATGTAGAGTGTCTAGGTCGACGTAAGATTTGATGTAAAAAGTAACAAGCCACACTCCCATTCTTATACGTAAAACCTTACCCGCTCTACATAAGAAGGACTGATCGCAGCAATGGCTAAGTCCTATAAATTCTTATGTAAATCGCATTACTTCATCCACGCACTACATTTTCGTCTTTTATCAGCACAGTATGTCTGTGAAATGTATACGGCGGCATGAATTGCCGCCTTTTCTTAACAAATTGCATATTGCTCTCCATGGACCTGGAAAAATTAAACCGTAAAAAAAAACCAAAAAGAGTATCACAATGTAACACCTAAAATGAACAATAAAAAACCATTTGTAATTCCTTTGAACTCGTAAGCCTTTTCCGTAGCATATGTGACGAGCGTTTAAGATATATCTTAAGGTGATTATAATTTTTTCCATTAGTTATTAGTATTATTATCCTTAACATTGTGCCGTACTAGAAATCGAATTAAACCAATCGGGCACAAAAAACTTGAAAACGCATTTTTGTTGAAAAATGTGTGTGTGTGTATTTTGTTTTAATTAAGTTCTTTATTTAGCATAATCGTTTCAAAACGAGCTCATTGAAAAAATGAGTTAACATGCGTTTATAATTCAGGTAGAAAATTAACACTGAAATTCACTTTGACAGTAACGTTAGAAACTATGAAGGGTTGATTATATCTCAGGATAGTTACACAGTAAAAAGAAAAATTAAATTTAATTTACATATTTTTTGAAAGTCGTTTGAAATTTCTTTTATAAAAAAGAAAAAAAACACAATTTTTAAAGCCCTAATGAAGCATATATCGCAAACCGTATTTGAATTATAAATTTTACGATAAAAAAAATAAGTTTATCGCAAATAAACTTGCAAGTCATTAGCAGACTGTATGAGCACCTTAAGGCCGGGCATAAAACCGGCACATTGCGAAAAGTCTGAACCGAATGCAATTTGAGTGTGAGTTTGCAACGCGTTAGCATAATCGCCGATTTGTATAAATTGCACAATTTGATTTAGAGATTGTATGGTAGCTGTCGTTAACTAGAAGAAATCTCATTATTAGTTTATTTCCAATAGAACTGTTAGAAACAACTTACTCTAGCCTCACGTAAGCAATCATATAAATTTTCCAAGCGTTTAACTACATCCACAAATTTACGTTTAGTTCGCTAGAGAAATTTAAAAAAAGATTATTATTGCTTTGAGAACTTGAAAAATGTATAAATATTTTTACCGGATCAGTGGCTTTATGAAGACATTGGTTTTTTAATTCTTCCAATACCATTTGCAAGTAAATATATTCTTCGGGTAGTGGAGGCTTCTCTTTAGGTATTTGTTTTGTTACAACTTGTTGTTTTTGTAACTGATCATCACTAAATCCCATATTTGGTTGAGATTGCCATTTTTGTTGTTGTGGTGGTTGATTACCTGCCAAAGCCGAAGTCTGAAAATTAATTGGTTGCTGTTGCGTTTGATTATTGTTCTGTACAGGAACGCTACCCCAAACTTGATTCATTATACCCTGCTGCTGCGAAGGTTCAGCGGATGGCAATAGCGTTGACTGTTGTGAGGAAGGCATCTTCGGAATCTGCATGAAAATCAAATGTTTTGTTGAATAAAAACAACTTAAAAGAATTAATTAATTTACTGTAATTGTAAGGAAAACTGAATGTATTAAGAAAAAAAAATATCGGCGATTACGGAATTTTGAAACAAAATAATATTTTAGTAATTTTTTAATTAAATATTTTTGTTTGTTGTGTGCTACCTTTTGGCATTGTGTGTTATTAGGATCCATGTAATCATTCGGATTTTTGTTAGGATCAACACCTAACAAAGGATGAGTAATAGGCGCTGTTATGGCTTGAGTTTCCATTTTTTTTGCCTGTAATAAATTTCATTCAATAAATAAAATCCAAATTCTTGAAATTCGATTTATAAAATACAACCCAAGAGATACTATTCATCTCATAAAATGATAATAATAATAATAACAAAAAAATTCAAAAACTTCTTTAACGAAATTTTTCACATACTCAGCAATCAATTTTAATAAAAATTCTTTAAAAAAAATTAAAAAGAAAGCATATGAGAGAGAAAAAGTAACGTGAATAGTCAAAAGCATTTTGTACTTGATCGTCAAAAATTAAAGTGAAGTGTATAAGCAATTTCTGCTGAAGTTCAGAAAGCTTTGTACACTTTAAACATTCATTTCGAAAATAATTTTACATTTTCAAGCAATTAACAAATAACAAATTAGCGTAGCGAACAGAAAGCAAGCATTAGTGTCGTTATAATTTAATAAACAGAAAACGGCAACAATTTGCATAAAGCGAAGTACCTGCTGTTGCCAGAGATAAGAAGGATTAATTAATGAGGTATTAACGGTAGTAACGATGGGAGAGAAGACGTTATTGCTATAATTATTATAATTTAAAGAAGTTTTCGTAATTTCGCTATTTTTTTTATTCTGAGAATCATGATTGATAATTTTTTGCCATTTGCGTGTACCCGCATGTTGCGCATACATTTCGTTTTTCGTACTTGTATGGAAGTAATTCTAATGAAATCAAAAGAAAATCAAATCAAAAATGGATTGCATTTCAATTTTAAAATGGTAATATATTGAATTAAGATACCTGCGTGCTGAATCTCAAAGCAGGAGGATCATTCCAGCCAGGGGGAGGTGTGGGATTGCGTTGTAAAAGACCTGGTGGTGAATTTGCTGGTATAGCTGTTTCAACGGGAAACGTCCCAGGCATATAATTGCTGCTTGAATTAGAAAATGGTGTAGAATTGTATGCGCTTTGTATTGGTAAAACACCCATTGCACCCATTGGTTGATTATTCAATGGCGTTACATTGTAGTTGTGAACGGCTGTATTTGGTGGTGGTGGATTGTAAGCATTACCATAACCAGCCAAAGGATCAGCTGCTGCCACCGAAGGATCCAAAACATATTTGAAACGTGAGTGTAACCCACTCCTACTGCTACCATCTTGAGAACTAGCGGTACTAACGGGACGTGGTGGTTGAGCTATTTCAGCATTATTGGGTGGCTTTATATGTGTTGGCATCGGTGCAGTAGCCGGATTAAAAGTGACAGATGATACTGGTGGTGGCATATTGTTACTGATCGCATTAGCATTCCAAGCTGTTTGAGTTGAAAAAGCTGTAGAATCGTTACGAAAACCCATGTTATTTATTGGTGCGGAATGAGAGAAACTTCCTTTAGGTTGTTGTTGTAACTGCGGCACTTGTTGGGTTTGATAAATATTTTGCGATTGTTGCTGTGGCATATTGAAATTTGGAGCGGTAACTTTGCATTGTGGTTGCACTATATTAAAAATTCTTTGACGCAAATCATCTATTTCTGGATTCATGGTGGAAGCTTTGATTTCTAGCATATATGATAGCGCGGTCGTAAATGCTCCTTGTGCGACTAATAAACCCGCGTATTCGGTTAAAAATTCAGCCATTTCACCATTTATTTCTACCGCAACACCTTGCTCCTCCAATGATTTGTTCATTAGCATAACAATTTCTGCTAATTCTTGCAATTCTTCTGTACTTAATTTATGTTGGGGGTTTTGGTGTTCCAATCGTTTCAAATGATGCCAGGAATCGATCAATTTGTCAATATTTTCCGCACAAACAAAACAAAGCATTGCATTACGGGTGCACTCAAGACTTTGCGGGCACTCCTTTAGCAAGCGATCACCTAGACGTTCACAAATATTTATAGCTTTACGGTCGCTATGTTTCAGAACAGCTACTAAGGCTTCTTTCCATGATTCTATAGCGCAACTGCTGGCAAAATCCATCCAATCTCTTGTCACTACAGCCGATATGACCTGAGAGAGTTCATTCTTTTGCTCTTGAAGATAACGATTTTGAATCTCAGTCAAAAAATCAATGCCAGCAGTGGAAGCTATAATTAACGCTTCGGCTATTCTTTTCGAATCTATGCAAAGTTGTACAGCAGCTTCAATGTTGCCAGTTAGCAGAGCTTCGGTAATAAGGCTATCAGGATCTGAAAAATGTCAAAAACCATTTGCGTAAATGAAAGTGGATAAGCACACGATAGTCAACACCTACGTTCTCCTATGGGTATTTTGAATTGCGTTGTAGACTTTCGTGCTTCACCGCTATCATTGTCTTTCTGAGTGGCTATGTTATCAAATATTGCCGCTTGATCAACCTGCGGATGCTACAAATTACAAATATAATCTTTTATTATTAAATTAAAACAGTTTATTTCTTGATTAACTTAAGAATATTCAATAATATTCTTTCTTACCAGTTCACTATTTATGCTGCCATCGGTGCTTTGATCACAATCAACATCCTTCGAACCATTCTTTTCATGTTTCGTATAATTATTTATATTTGAAAAAAATGTGTGCCAATTAAAAGAAAATAAAATGACGCAAAGCATACAAAATTTTTATAAAAACATATGCGTTATCTTTAATTATTTTTTATCGTCTGCCGTTTGGTTTTCTTTTATTTACTATTATTATTGAATTTTCAAAGGAAACTCAAACACATGTTTTAAATGCATGTGTTGTTTCGTTAGTTCGCAACTAGTTCTTAACTATGCTTCATAATCAATTTTTTGTACTTACATGAGTTAGATGAGTAATACGGTTCGTGATTTGATCAACATCCTGCGACAACTTATTTAAGACATCTTTTGTCACGTACTGAGAAAACTTCCCATCGATGTCTTCTTTATTGAAGCCTAATTAGTTTGTAAATATTTCTTTTCTTAGCTTATTTTTTAATTATTCAAATCCTCCGTTCCTCCTTACCCAGTAAGTTAAGAATTTCCTCTTTAGAGTTACGTTCAAAATTAGCCTTAATGAAATACCATAAATAACGACCACTCTGATCAGGCATTTGATCGGCTTTTTGCCGACAATAGTCGGAAAATTTTGCTTCACTTAGAGATTTTTCCAAAGCGCGAGCCCTTTCAACTAATTTAGGTTCAGTGGTAACTTGTGAGATAGTTACCATTTTATTTTTGGTATTAAACGAAATGAGTTTTCCGCCAAACTGTTGAGAAAGAATAATTTGCGATTATAAGTGAAAATAATAACGTTAGCTTTTGAACTTACTCCAAATCCTACGCCAACTGGTTTCTTTATCCATTTTGGAGCGTATTTTAAATCATTATAAATTGTGGGCGTGGATTGTTGAGGTATGGGAACGTGAGCAAACTGATCCATACCCGGAAAAGAATCGGCAATTTTATTGGATGTTTGTACTTGTTGTTGTGTCCCACCAAACAAGGAATATATAGAAACGTTACCATCCAAACTGGAGCAAGCTATTAAAGCCGGATTCCTAGGGCACCACTGAACGTCCGAATACCATGTGGCTGTAGTGGCTACTTCTGAGAGTATTTCACCTTCGGTTAATGTGGTATTCGGATTCCAGCAATAAATTCTATTGTCTTTTCCGCAGGAAACCATTAAATCGGTGTCGCGTGGACACCACGACATACCTAAAATGCCGCGCTGATGAATTTGCATAGTTTTCGCTGGAGCAGTAGCATAACGTAAATCCCAGAGTTGTACTACAGGGGCCTGGTCATCCTCAGAGGCCAACCAAACTTGGGTAGCCATATGTGGATGCCATTGTATAGCATGCCATCGAACATGTGATTGCGTATCAGAAAGTTTAATAATTTGCTCACTTTTTCGCAAATCCCAAATAACGCAACGTGTGGAAAATACGGAAGCTAAGATATGCTGAACTTGTCGATTCCATGCGACATTCTTAACATCATCCATTGGCATTGTTTTCGTGCCAGGATTCATGTGAGTTGTTGTATTATTTAAATCCCATATGAAAATTTCAGACTCGGAGGCGCAGGAAGCCAGTAAATTGCTTTGAAATGGATTAAAGTCTAAACCACTCACGGGACCGGTATGTTTATCCTGACGAGCTATTAGACCGTCTTCTTCAGCCAGCATCTTCGCAGGTGAATAAATCATAACATGGCCTCCTTCACAACCACCTACTAATAAACCATTGCGGTGAGTAGATCCAAAGCCTGTTGGACTCCATATCAATTTCTGAAATCTGAAATCGAAAGTTCAATAAATATTAGTACATAAAAATAAAAATAAAGAGATTTTTTTTTTATCAATTTTGATGTTCTTTTTGTGAAATTTTTTAAAATTAGAAAATTCTGTATTTTTTTCTAATTTAATATCTACAATTTGAAGAAATTCGCAAAATACTGTGTGTGTCTAATGCACCCCTTTTAGCGTCACATATGGATTCGTTCGTGTGAAAAAAGTTCTCCTTTGAGGGGTGTATTAAAACAATGTGTATAATCCGTTTGCTTGTTTAATATCCTTCTATTTACCTGTATTGACTGGTAAGCGAAGTTGTTAATTCTAAATCATAGCTGGGGTCACTGAAATTTGTGGAGTAGATTTCTAACAACGATACGGCGTTAGAATCAAATTGCTGAGCTGCTGTTCCGGTAGCTAAATAAATTGGTTCCTGCGGTGCTGGCGACCACGCAATATTTACTGTTTTTTGCAATTCTTTGATTTTCATTTTTCAAGTCAAATATTAATCTTAAATAAGTTCAAAAAACAAAATACATTAATTAATATTTTCGTAAAGATGTTTCTTAATTTTACGAATCAAAACTGTCCTCGTCATCAAAATTGTTTGACTCTTTCCGTCTCACTTTTTTTTCATATATTTTTATATTCTATTCCTATAAAGAAGGTATTCTTTTATGAATTTTCCTTGAGCAAACAATATAATTCACATTTATATTTTTAAATATAAAAAACAAAATAAACTTTTGGCACCAATTAATTAATTAATTTGTTAATAGAAAAAAATAAAATGTATAAATTTCGCCGACAATACAAAAAAACTCCTCCTCAATATTAGCAACAAAATTATGATGAGAGAAGAGAAACATGATTTATACACAGGGTATCACACTTAAATTTGATAATTACGGTAAAAAAATGTTCTTAAACACAATGAAGCCACATTGATTTAACAGACTTGGAAAATAAAGTTGGGTAAATTATTGAAAACAATATAAGAAAATAAATTTGAAACTGTCAGGCTTTTCAGTTTAGGAAAAGTTTTTACGATTTAATAAATCGTATGACTTTATATGTAAATAAATAATAAAACAAGAAGGAAAAAAGCAGAAGAGCAAATAGAAATAATTTGTTTTATTTTTAATTCTTTTTATATTATATAAAATGAGAAAAAGAAATAAATGCGCTTCATTTTCAATTTAAGCTTATCTACAGTTGTAAGAATATAATCTACATCGTAAACAATCAATAATTCCATAGAAACCCAGTCTAAAGTAATGCAATAAAAATGTCTTCAATTATTCGCTAAGTGGTAGCCATTTCCCGTCTTTTTGAATCTTTCCCATCGCACGTAGACGCCTAGAAACTGTTGTTTCATCGACTGCTAAACTGCTCGAAAGTTCTTTGAGAGTTTGAGCTGGGTTTTCATCTAATAGATCTTGCAATTCATTGTCTTCGAACTTTTTTGGTCCTCCAGGCCGTTCTTTGTCATTGACATCAAAATCACCTTTTTTAAAACGTTGAAACCAAAATCGGCAATTAGGATACGATGGAGCGGCATCACCGTAAGCTTCTAAAAGTGTTTGATGTGCTTCGGCAGCAGAATTTTTTAAATCAAACAACAACAGTAATGAATGCCGCATATGAAATTTTGAGCGTTCCATGACTAGCGTCTATTAACACTGAATAACTTAACAATACTAAGTGGAAAGCTGCTATTTCATGTAGAGAAAAGCGCAAAATCATCGAATTTATCAAATTCTTCGCATTATTTTATCATTTTCACCAATAGATGTCGCTAATCAAAATATATGTAAGCACCCTGTTATATGAAAAAAATTTCCAGATTTATGAGAACAAACAGCAGTTATATGTAATGAGTAAAGATTCTTATGTTATCAAAATTATTCCCAGCAAATAAATTTTCCCGGAAAAGTTTAACAAGGTTCACGTATCATCCTCTGCCCAGTTAAAAGAATTATGAAGCGAAATGCACTCGTTACTTCCACCGTGACCTAAATATTTAACAAAACAATTAATACGTGATGTATTTTACAAATGATTTGTTAGGCAAACAAGTGTAACTTTTCAATGTGTTAACTAGTTGCTAGTCTGATATGTCTGATAAGCCAATCCAGCTTCATTGTGCATGAAGAGATAACTGAATAACACGTATAAATGTTTGCATATAATCTGTAAATGATAATATAATTCGACTCTTCAATTAAATTACAATTTATTGTCCTTTTTTTTTCTTTCTCTTCTCTCTAAACTTAGTGCTTTATATCGATCAATCTCAGGGTTGAGATCTTTATAAGCTGAAGGAGAAGTGTGGTGCTTGCAAGAAGAAGAAAATTCCAAGCAAATTATTCATGACTGTCTTTAGTAGTTGAAAAATTTTAAAATATTCTTTCGATAAAACAGATATACTGTGTTTACAAGTTCCATTACGTGGTTGTGATAACTGACTCGAGCTTTCATATTTTTCAAAGTAAAAAACAAAAATAATATATAAAAATTTTTTAAAAAAGTACAAAATTTATAGTGCGACACAGAACATATGGTGCGAATGCTTATTTTAACGGTCAAATCTAGCGGACAAAAGATCATCATAATGATAAAAATTTGTAGAAACCTTGCATACAATAAAAATGAAAACTAATTTTGATAAAGCATAATAACATCAATAATAACACACTTTTTTTTTTTTTTTGGTTTATTAAGTGGCGATGGAGGAAGACGTTTTTTATTCTAGGCTTACATATCCAGTAACTTGAAACAGTTGATTTAATGAAAAGTCTAGGATATTATACAACTTTACTGCAGATTTTTATCCGAACGGCAAGATGGTGATGATGAGACGCTTGTGTGTAGCT
Source organism: Glossina brevipalpis (assembly GCA_000671755.1). NCBI lineage: Eukaryota > Metazoa > Arthropoda > Insecta > Diptera > Glossinidae > Glossina > Glossina brevipalpis. The sequence goes on along the minus strand of KK351068.1, from coordinate 288,025 downwards.
GAGACTGTAAATGTGATCCGTTTTTGTAAAGTCAAAAGCATATACAAAGGAGTAGAAGTAACCTTACTGGTAAAAGTGTAAGAGTAACAAGGAAAATAAAACTTCAGTAGAAGGATAAGAAGTAAGAGTTAATTTAAAAGAAAAATCGGCAGAGATAATAAAGGAAGTTAGTTCCTTAAGATTTTCAAGCTTTTGTTGACTAGTCAACAGATTCTTCACTCATACAATAGCTCACACGTTACACACGTCTGCGATCTCAAAATTTCACTTAGAAAAAACGATTTGACCTCAAATTTGCTATCTTTATCATTGTTATGTAATAGATTGAACCCAAATCGATATTTTTCTCTCAGTTTCGAAAATTACATTTCCAATTTTTGATTTAGATTGATTTTAGATTTCTTTTTTTTTCTTTCGAGTCATTGATCAAAACGATATGGACTTGACGTCACGCCACTAGTTGCATGTAAAATTACCCAAATATAAGCTGTAATAATTAACAAAATCCTTTCGTATGGTTTTCGTTTGTGGAAAATAAAATATAATATATTTTTGATATATTTATAAATGAAATCATAATTTTTTTAGAAAAATCTTTTTTTAATAAATTGATAGAATTTTTGGTTATTAAAAAAATTTTAATAAAAATTTGTAACCTTACCGGTTCGGTTTAAATTGAAAAACAAAATAAGGTATAATACTAGATAAATCCTCTCATCAAATAAGTCAATATATCGCGTCAAAATAATGAAGCGACTTCTTAATATTAGCAAGACTTATGTTTGAATTAAGAATTAATTTAAGTAATTAAATATAATCACAAGCATTTCATTTTACTAATTTGCCTTGTCTTTTGATTTGTTAATTCTGCGCAATATTTAGCAATAGATTAAATATGATTTCTTAAATTTTTACTGGTAACACTGCTCTCAACTAATAAATGAGAGAAAAAAAATGTCGGTGCCTATAACAAGAGTTTCTTTTTAGGAATAAAGTCGTAAAAATTTATTTCAATTTTTTCATTACATTCTTGTTTCTTATAAAAGAAAAAAAATCGTAAACTAAACGAGATAGTGGATAATATGAAATAAATAATTATTAAAAAAGATTTGTTTAATACGCAGAGTGCGATCATATGTATTTATATACACACATGTGTGTACATATATACATACATAGCTTTATATATATTTATATATATTTATATATAAATGTATAGAATATATATATAAATATATAGAACATGCATATAAACATAGGGAATTATACACATAACTTACATATATATATGTTTAAATATATATTTATATTTAAATATATATATATATATATATATATTTATATATATATTTAAATATATATATATATAATAAAATATATATATATAAATATATATGTGTATATAAATATATATCTCTATGTTTATGGATTTATATTACATGTCTGCTTGTATGCAATATCAGTATATAAGACGTACTTATAAAAAGAAGCGATAAAAATACTAAACTGAAAGGAGTATAGAAGGAAAACACACGAGCATATGAAATAAAAGTTCGTTTATAACAAAAAAAAAAAAAAAAAAACGTGACAATATAAAGAAACTAACAAGAAAAGAAAAATTCGGATTTTGTTCAAATTTTCACCGAATAAATCGTTATTGCTCCAATCTGTAATTATGTTGGTCTCCTGCAAATGTTTAAATTTTATTGCTGTTACCCATAGCCAACAACTGCCGGCTAATTCTGCACGTGAAGCAACATCTGTTTTCGGAATAAAATCTAATCATGGCACAGTTGCAGAAGCAGCTACTTCCACTCAATGCAATAATTATAATGAATCAACAAGTATGTCTTCCTCAAATATCAACAACATTAAAAACATCAGTAGCAATAAGAATGATGTTGTAGCTTTATCAGATGCTTTAAGGAAAATATTTCTGCAAAAGTTCTCGAGGAATTTCATATTCTATTCCAGTTGCATAGAATTTTTTAAACAGGTAAGTGCGTACTTGTTGACGGAAAATATCCGACATTTTGCCAACTTTTATATTTAGAGACTTGGTTTGGATCAATCAAACGAAATTTCTAAAAACTGATCTTATTATAAATTTAGAAGCAATCCTCTAAAGCAAAAGCATAATCAGATTTGATTCCATTATGTGTTCGCGAAACCTTCATTGACATACATCACAAAACATATGAAATTGTGACTTTCGAATTTGTTGCTTTAAAAGTGTTATAATGAATGAAGGGAAGTGAAAATAAAAAAAATTAATTTGTTTTCAAATTTTCCTTGCACTTGCATGCAGGTCTAGGACGATGCGTTAGCTTTCGCTTTTAATGCAATAAATGCTAAATCTTTTAAAGAGTTAAAAAGTGAATTTTGTTTTTAGTTTAAAAAAGTGATTAGGTCAACAAAGTTAAAAATTTGTGTAATCACTTTGCTCGCCTTATTTATGCGATCTATATGTAGGTAAATACGTTGTATCCGTTATATTAAACTTAATTTTCTGTTTAAAATGTTTTTTGTTGAATGTTAGTTTAATGAAAGTAAAATGTTTACAATATTGCCCCGTGGTGGACTCTCGCTATTTGTAATTCTTATTACAAATTCGTAGAGTAAACAATGTTCAACCTACAAATAGGGACCGTATTGTTAAAAGTATCAAAATTGGTTTATAAAAAGAAATTGAATAAATATAATTTTCGTAAGGAATACATAATTCACTATTCATTTTTTGCTTTCGTTTAGTCTTTATTTTTATGGATTCATATTCTATCAAGAAGAAGTTTATTTTTCGCTAACGCTTTTTAGGTGATTTTGCTTTCTATATGAATAAGAAACACTTTATCCTTCAAATATATTTCATGTAAATTTAAATAATTTTTGAATAAAATCGAATTATTTTTAATAAGACGAACTCTTAAACGTGTATTAAGCAAAATGATTTGGATCAATTCTTGAGATATTTTTCCTTTACTTTTTTTAGTGGAATTGATATGAATATATGTATATGTAAAAAATTTAACGGGCATTGGTTCCAAATCTATATAGATATCAATTCTGAAATACTAAAAATGTTTAATAATAAATAAAAAAATTATATTTGTTTTTTTGGGGCGAATCTACGATATATCCACCGCTTCTAAATTGTACCTAAAAACAATTAGGCAATTATTTATTTAATTTTAATGATATTATTTAAACGATCAACACCAACATTACCTATCTGTAAGATAATAATTCTGCAAAAGATTAGTAGAAAATTTATATGAATTATAGGTTTTGAGTTTGTATTTTGCAAGTAATATTTCGCAACCATTTTTAGATTTGATATGCATGGCAAATTTTAATTTTCAGATATATGTAATTGGAATCTTTTTTTTGATCGCTGATGCGTTATTCCTGACGACAAGCCAACGGAATTGCTTTTAGTTGTGCTATCCATTTGAACTTAATTGTAAGAACTGAAAACGCTTGTAAGGCTACAATTTTACCAATAATGCTATAAACAAGGGGCTGAGGGAAGGAAACTAACACATTTGTTGACAAATTAACGCGTGGTGTGACTCGGTTTATTTATATTCTTTTTTTTTTTTTTTTTTTTTTACTTTCTCATGTGTGCAAATATGTATACAATTATATAAATATAATTATATAAATTTCGATATTTTAAAGTTTTGTTAAATGCCGGTATTTTATGAATTTAGGAATCAAATCAACCGATATAAAAGGCCGTACCGTTAAAGCATTTACTCTTAGGAGGAAACCTTGAAAACTTATTTCAACTACAAAAATGATGGCCCCTTCCAGTAATGTATAAAACAATTTACATATCTACGTGAGCAAATACGTGTATAGAAATATCTTATATAGTGTTATTGAACGATACTCTCATGTGTTGTTGAAAAGCTTTTTGTTTTATTAGTAAAATTTGTTTTCTTAATTTTTTTCATTTCAAGTAAAAATTCTTCGTAAACAAATGAAAGTACAAAAACGAATTATGATAATTCAAAAAAAAAAAAAAAAAAAAAGGCGAATAAAAAAACGGAGATTGAATTCGAGTTGGCAAGAATCTAATAATTCTATTTTTATTAATAAAAAACATAACCTTCACAAAGGCAGACATTAATAAGCTCTTTACTCAATAAGCGGACTTTTCTACTGCATTTATCTTTTTATGACCGGTGTAAACTTCTCCAAATGGGCATTTATATTAAAAAGCTAATAAAAATTAATTATTATTTATGATTATTCTAAAAGATTTCGATGACTTTTATTTATATATTAATATTAATACTAATATAAAATATTATTATCTTACTTCCCTCATAGAAGTTTGTGGACCTCAGGTCACTAAATCATTTAATGGCTCTGAGTGCTCCATCTTTACTATAGTAAGTAATCTTAGAGTTAATAATACTAAAGGTAATAACCGTAAAGTTAACAACAATTCTATAGCTAGTAATTCTATAGCTAATAATTATATTTCTAATATTACCAAGAAAGATGACACTAATGAACGGAGCAGTTCCTGCGGATGCGGTAAAAATGAGTTCGCTCATTAGTCGAGATCGGTCCAATTCCCAAGTGAAACAAAAAATTCAATTCTAAGGATAGATCACGGAATAGTAATTCTGCAACTTTTCCTCAGAAGTACTAAATTTTTTTTATAACTCCCGGAAGCTGAGCTTTACGGCGGGTTGAGTTACATTCGTCCGAAGTTTTCAGAAGCGATATATTATGCCAGACTAGAGGCGATATTTTAATTGCTAATGACCATTCACTCCTATTTCCCCAAATGAGGACCTTGCTATCTAAATTTAACATTCTGCTCTTATTGACGATATCGTTAAAGTTTCAAAACGCACCGATATTGTCATAATTTTGGATGATTTCAACTTACCACACGTCCGATACATCTTAACGAAAATTCAGGCTACATGGCTCATATCACTTCACCGGATATAGACAAGATGTTTATCAATGAACTTTCTTCAAAATTCCTTTTCGTTTTCTTCCTCCAAATCATCCTGTACCTACTTTCTTCTTTCATTGCAAGCATAATAGTTCATTGAACCACGCTAAGACCTTAAGCCTGCTTGTTTCAAATGCACAATATGGCTTTAACCAAACTTATATTTTACCTCTCAAAAGCCTGCTATGAAACACTAAACTAGATTATTCGACTGAAGATGTAGAATCTCTAATATCCTCATTTTACAACACACTAAAATCTCCTATATCCAGAGCTGTTCTGATTAGCTTCTTCTTATTCTTCTTTCGAAGTACCCTGTCTACCGGGGTTTAATAAAATAGAGTACTTAAATACTGCAATAACATCACCGCTGATGAATTATCAGCCAGACGTCAGTTCGGCTTTAAGGTAACTACGTGGAACCCTTTCTATATGTCCTGTATATCGTCATTTTACGACAGTGATTAAAGTCAAGTCTTATCTTAATGTATGCTGAAGCTTTTCTCTCTCTTTAATATGAAATTGCACTCTTGTCAGCTGCAATCCGAGTTACATTTGGCTGCATGATGCTCATATAAGTTCATGACATTAAACCTAAAAAAAAAAAACGCAAGAATTTTTCTCTTTCAAGGAGGAATGCATTTTCAACTGTGATTATTTCATTGCTCTCGATTGCAGTGAGTAACAGCATATGGTGCGAGGACATTAAAACTTGATACACCAGAAATCCGAAAAAAAATTTTTCTTGTTTTTTTTTTTTTTTTTGATAAAACAACCATATTTTGATATCCTACACCACTAGCGTCCCAGGTTATATTAAATTTGTGTTGATGTGATTAATAATCAGGTGAACTTAAAATAGATCCGCCTTTAATTGTCATGCTCTGAATCGATTTAAACTTGTCCGTCTGGTGTCATACAATGTATTTTTTTTTTGTGCTACGTACAAGTCGAAATTTTCGATAAATTTGACGTACGTTGACGTGCTTTGGCCGAAAGATAATACTGAATTGAGTAATGGATTGAATCCGACCATTTTTACGATCACCCCTCTCACATGAAATCTCGTTTTGGAAAGTTTGTTATATGAAAAAAGTTTTCTTTTTTCAAAATTTCCTGACAAAAATCATTGAATAATGTATTACAGCATGGCCCATGTTTTTGAGTTCTCCTTTAAATTAAGTAAGAAAATGTGTAGACTTTATAATGCAAAAATTCCAATTGTCAAAATTTTTTAAGGAAAATGTCTCCACCATAGTGAGTTGGCATAAACATCAACAACAAAAATTTTGCAAGTCGTCTTATATAAAGGGTCTCATGAAAAGTGAGCCTTCATGCGACAAAAAAATTTTTAATTTTTAATATTTTACGATGAAAATAGCATAAAAGTTAATTACACGATATTTGGACCATTTAAGTCTATTTTTTGAGCCATATCCTATATAAGGAGTCTCATGAAAGGAAGCCTTTATATGTCAATATAAAATACGGAAATAGTAGAGTAATAATAAGGCAAACTAATTTTGCTAAATTTGGACCATCTTAGTTAATGTTTTAGGCTCATTTCCATATGACGGGTCCCTCGAACCGTATGGCTTTACACGAAGACGTACTATAATTTTTGGTATTTTGTCATGAAAATAAATGAAAAATCGTCTTAAACGCATTGGTCTATGATATCTACTTGAAAGTCTTTCCTAATTGTACTGTTTTTACTTGTTTTCATTTAGGCAATTGGTCCAGTAACAGATTTAAATGTAAACAGTATCAGCCAACGTGATTTAATATATAGCCTGACTTTGGAATTAAATGAAACGGAAGCTTGGCAAATTATCATTTGCAGCAACTGTAATATGGTTCTATGTGCTAAATATTTAACTGACTCGACCAGCGCTGGTGCAGCTGGAAGTTTACAATCATTACAACAATATCTTGTCAATTGTGCTCTACTGACGAATCATGACGAGTTGTCACGCAAGCGTTGTGATAAATCATTTTCTGAAACCTTTGGTATCCTTATTATCGATCATGACAATAACAATAATTATAATGAACAAAATGCTCATAATTTTCCAATGGGTTTGCTGTCCACATCTTTAGCTTCGGCCACAAATTTAGACTCAAAACTAATGCGTCAAAGACAATTGCAGTGCAATTTACAACAGCGTTTGCAACAAGAGATAACTGAAACTGACGAACGTATACAACGCTATGCAGAACAGCAATTTGCTTTGTTAAAGAGCTTTCGCGAGAAATCTGAACAAGAATATCAGATGCTTGTGAAACTGATACATTGCATTCCCGAACAACAAGCTAATGAATGGTTAGATCCAATACCACCACTTTTAGAGCTAAATGGAAGCAATACAATCCTAAACTATGGTTCATGCCGACGCAACACTCTCTCCAATCGTCGTGAACTGAATACAGCCCCTAGTACTCCGATTACGCCACATCTACCTACAAATGTTTTCGCGTCTAATTTTGAGAAAGATACGCGAACTGCCATGGCTTCATTAGTGCCGATAACTGCTACAGACAACAATATAGATCAGTCGTCAACTGTTGTCAACAGCTCACTGTTGAATCGCAAAGTCTCCAATTTCGATACGCCACCTGACACCCCTGAAGGTATCGCGATGAGTGTGGGGAGTAGCCCCACATTTCGTCAACAGCAACAACAGCATAATACAATTCAGGCTATGGGCCAAAATAGCTTTCAACAACAACAACAAGTCGCCACATCTACATTGGAAACTGCCGATGATTGTCTATTTGAGTTAGAAGGTATCGAAAATGCAACTACTAATCTGGATGATACTTTAACATTTTTAAATACTGCGATCTCGTCAAACAATCTGCAAAATCTATCATCGCCACTACGCTCTAATAATAGAGCTAATGTGACACAACAGCAGCAGCATCAAGGCAATGTTTTGCAGATGACAACTTATGGGTTTCAACGTAATTTAAGCATTAATCAAAAGCAACAACAACGCGAAAATCGCATGAGTGATCTATATGAAAGTGATAGCGCTGAAGAGGCCGAAGGTCAGTGACTGGTTTCCTGATTGATATATTATTAATCCCACTTAAAACTTCTTTAAAATAAATGTTCTTGTTTCTTTCTATGAAAAGATGCCTTAGAATTGGATGTTTCCTCACCCATGTCCATGCAAACGCCACCGGGTAGACGTTCATCCTCTAACATTAGCGCCCAAATGATGAATTTTGCCAAAAGTTTGCCTATAGAGATCGCTCATTCACCAATGGCAGGCGATCGTGATTGTGTGGCAACTGGTGCTGATAAGGATGGAAAAGTGGACTGCTTACAAATCTCCTCATGACCAAAAAATTCTTATTCCTTTTTTTTTCTTTCTAGGAAATGGATAATAACGTGGATATAGCAGCAAGCATTAAGGCTTTGGCGAAGAGTGTCCATGGAGAGGCTGTCTTTGGAGAATTGCCACGTCCTCTATTACGTTCTCAAATTTAAGGCAATATTTAATTTTTTTTACAATTTTTTAAAGAACATTTTTAGATTATGTTTCTATTAAAAATTTTAATTTTTAAGATAACATCACTAATCTGACTTTTTATGGTTTTTTTTTTCATAAAATAAAGCAAGGCTTTCAATTAAGACAAAAAAAAAAAAAAACAATTAATTCCATGAATAGGATATGTCTTTTTTTATTATTATGTTATCTATGTAGCACATGGAAATATTCTACGAAGATTTCATAAAATATAAAAGAGCATACAACCTTACTTCAAAGTCAACTAAAAGGCTAAAAAGCTTTTCGAGAGCAAATGAAAGACACATGTGATAAAACAAAAATGCAAATCAAATTTTGATGTCTCTTGATATTCAAACTCTTTATACCTTTTTTTGCTAATCACAGAAGTGTGAAAAAGGACGAATATCAGAGCGGAAATGTTGTTTTTCTTTCTGATTATCGTTGCATTAAAACAATTCCTGGAGCTGTTCTATTGAGCTTTTTTCCTTTCCCTTCTCACTAGTAAACAGTACAATATGTAAAGGGAATAAATAAAATACTAGGAACACTACGTAATATAGTGTTAGATTTGTGGTCAGGCACAAGAGAGTTCAATATTCACTTGAATAATACTATCTCAATAAACGCGATACGGAGGCAAGAAATCGACAAAGGTAACTTTCTTCAAAGGCAATCGCGAGACGCTTTATAACATAAGGTGTTCATGTAATTTTGTTTATCTTCTATATATGGATAAACTGGATAGTTGAAGAAAGATTCAATTCAATAGCAGAGATGAATGAATTCCGCGCGTTAGAACACATTATTAACATGTTTGAATTTAAACTAAATAAATGAACGAGATGTTATACGAGAGACTATATATATCCTGAGTAAATGAAACAAAATATATTACAGAAAGGCACATAAATGACGGAAGAAAAGCATAAGATATTCTTAGCGATTAGTTTTCCAATATTTTTAATTGAATCTGTTTTCAGTATTGAAAATGCATTTCTATATTAAATTTCGGAAATTTTGACTTAACTCGCAGTGTGAGTAACGATCGAAAATACATATATTAAAACTTCGTACGAAGCAAGTTAGATCCACGTCTTTTTCCACTTACAGCACAAAACATAAATATAAGGTCATCTACCAAATGATTAAGTTTGCATTAAAATTGATTTAATTATATTTTAACTAAGAATTTTTCTACGAAATTGTAATTTTTTGCTATTTTTATTATTATTCTTAAAGTTCGTTCTTGAAAAAGGCACTATTATCGTTCGTATTGGCGGCGGATTTTCTCTGGTCTCTGTTATTAATCAATCCAATCTGTATCATCATCATATTTATCCTCGTCATCGTCTTCGGAATCTTTAGGAGGAGGTATTAAAGACGATAATCTTGATATTACTGGGTTGCCATATGGATTTTTATATGCCGATTGAGTTGGTTGTTTTAGTAAACTTACTGTACTTTCTTCATCTTTGTTACTTCCTGATATACCTTTGCGACGCATTAAAAGTTTATTATGCAAATCGGCCATAAAACTATCACTTGCGTGCGGATTTGAACTTTGTTTAACTTCTCCAACTGTTTTTCTTAAAGGAGTGGCGGCAGTAGATCTTAAACGGGCTTTACCTATACCGCCTGCTTGACGTATTGCTTCCAAAAGTTCGGTTCGTGGTTTGTTAGATGGCAAGGACAAATCTATCTTTGTCGAACTGGTTGCCGGTTGTATTGCAAAGGGCGGAGAAATCGGCGGGGGCGGCGGCGGTGGCGGTGTAGTAAACGATTCGTATAATATATCAACTTTCTGATTGGTAGTTGATAATAAATTCGATTCTTGATCTTTATCATTTTTCTCATCCGTTTCGGCTTTAATATCTTGGGACAAAATCTCGGATATTTCTGGTGTATTTTCTGCTACGAAAGTCGAGGATGGCGCTATTAGCTGTTTACCTTCTTGATTTTCATAACGTAAATCTCCAGCAATTCCTGGTAAATCCGGCAAATCTATTGGCAAATCCAACTTTGGGGCTTCTGACAGTCTGGGAGTATACCGTAACATTCCGGCAGGTGAAAATTTTTCATTTCTGTGAGCTAAAGAATGTGGAGCAGGTTCTAAGATGTGCTTTTGATTGCCATGTTGAAGTTGTTGATGTTGACCGTGAACTCCTTGGGCACACTTCAAATAATTGTTTCTCTTTTCATGGGTATTATCTGAATCGTAAACTCTAATATCTGTATTGAAAAGTAAAACCGAAGGTACTGACCGTAGATTACCTGATACCTTTCCTAATCCTTGTGTTTGATTAACTTTCATTCTTTGTGCTTTTAAGTTTGAAGATGTATCGTTCCCTGTTGAGAGTACATGAAAAAAAAGCAATTTTTCACTCATACTCATTGTGCAGGGATCCATTTTACTTTCGACTTTATAATTTTGTGCTAGTTCTTCATCATCTTTCTTGGACATATCTGTCCAGAGCTCCGAATCAAACGTTAATGGTATGTTTTGGAATGCTTGTGTACTCGGGAATTTTGATGGTGCATAAATATGCAGAGCCTTCTGTGCACCCAAGAGACCTTTCACTTTTGTTTGCGCTTTCTGGATACGTTCATTCATCTCTTTCACTTTGACATTATTAGATTCAATACGTTCGTCGATCTGAAGGAAAATTTTATTTATTGTTTTCTGTAGACAGTCAAGAGCATATGCTGCTTGGATTATTGTTTCTTCATGACGCAGATCAGCTGGCACAATTGGCACCGTAAACATGTTGAATTAACTAGAATTGAACTCCTTACGTATCTTGGGGATATTTCTACAAAAAAGTGCAACACAACCACAAAAATAAATATTTACTTTTCCTTTTTTATAATCTTTTCTTTCTTCTTGCACGTATTTCTTGTTTTCGACCGTATGATTTAATAAATGCTTTTAAAGGGAAGGTTGCGATATAATGCAAATAGAGATGATGGTGGTGAGTGTGTGCATGCGATAAAAATAAAAAAAACTCTTAAGAAAGAAATTAACCAATGTGCCTGTAACCATACTACATTTTTGAAATTTCTCAGGATAGGAGAATAAGTAAACCAAACTAGCCATTAATACGTGGAAAGCTATCACAATCGCCTGTAATTTTTGACAAAATTTCGTTTGGGAATTTTACGGACCTAGCTCATAACTCTAAAGAATCTTGATGTGTGTGTGTTTGTCTATTTTAAAATTTAGAATTTTTGCTCGTACTTTGATTAAGTTTGATATTCTTGTTCTGTCTTAGGCGAGAAGCCTTAGAAGAAGAACCAACGAACAAAATTGAAAGATCTATCAGATCTTACAATATTCCAAACTCTCTCCAAACCAAAGCAAACAATTTTAATGCCATCTATAGGCACTGTATTCACTACTAATCTTCAATATTTTATGTCCCGGAAATACCATTTTTGCCAAATATTTCTCGCATCTTCAACATGCATATAATTTTTTAGCATATTGAGTAAAAGATGCCAAAGCCGTTCCTTTCTATGCTAGAAATCAGAAATTTTGCTTAATTTCTGTTGCTCTAGATAAACTTATCTTATATTATATTAATAATTCTGAACAGTCTTAACATTTCTCTCCAAATTTTTAAAAAGCTTAGAAAAATTTTCCTCATTATTCAAAACTTAGAAAAATTTTCCAAATTTTTAAAAACTTCGAAAAATTTCTATTTTTTCTCAAAGAACGAACTTGAATACGAAAAGATTCTTTCAATCTTATTTCATTTTCTGTCAATCAATTGCGCACCAAACGAACACATTTGTCATCTTTCTTTTAAAATTCAATACATTTCCAGTACGAGCGAAAAATCGGTTCTAAAAAGTTACTGTTATTGGAAATAACGCGGCATAAACGCGTATAAAGCAATTCGAAAAGCGTTGCGACGGTATTATGTTTCTTCAGAATCTTATCAAGAAATTGATCGATTTTTAATAAAACCTATTCTTTAATTAGAAGTCTTCTTAACCATATTTCATGACTTTAATAAAGTTTTCTCAGCAGATTTTTAAAAAATACATATAACTTGACGCAAGCATCTTCTAATTTAAATAAAATTAAATAGACGTAAAACTATTGTAAACTAACTAAAAATTATATGCGATGACAATTAAGTTTATAGTGTTCCCAACATAGGTTTGCGACCAGGCCAAGCTTCTTTAGCATACTTCTTTTTCTGAGGTTCGTCGCTTGTTTCCGTATGCATGGAGGAGCCGTCATAACGTACTAAAATGGAAAAGCCAAGTATTAGCAACAAAAAAGGAAAGCGTTGTATAGCATTCAAGTCTACCGTTCGCCGTAGCCAATTTCCGAGTTAAGGCTGGCGTATTTAGGGGCGACATAGTAGATGCCTCAACAGGCGTCACGTCAGGTGCTGGGTTCGGTAACAATAAACCTAATTTCGAGCCTAAAGCCAGTGGACTTGTCAAAGTAAAATCATTGCTCGTGTGCTGTAAATGGCCGTCATGAGTAGTAGCTGGTAGTCCTTGGTATAAAGATGGTGTTGCAGAAGTGGAACCAGTGGAAGAAATCGCATTGTGTAAATTTTTAATATGATCTTGCATGCCTTGCTGAAACATTTGATGGGATGCCAGAGTGATACTTGGCGTAGGCGAGGTTAAACCCATTTGTAAGCCATCATAACGTGCACGCTTTATAGGTATTACAGTTGTCTGTACAAGATTACGAAAACGTCCAACGTTTGGATCTATATCTTCGGGATTAATAATAATTTCCTCATCGTTGAAAGTAACGCAACGACGCTTACGGGATTTAGTCTGTAAGTGCAAACAAATTTTTTTTCAAAATTTCTTTCTTTATACCAATGAAGGCGCGGCACTTGCCTTTCTTATATTATCGTCAGTTATACCCAACATGGATATTCTACGATTATGTGCCGTATTATACTCCGTTAAATTCTGGAAAAGAAAGATTGTAATTGCAATTAATTCTCACATTTTAATACTTTTGTCGACACAACATACGTCCAATTCTGTTTGACTCTCTGGCAAACCCAAAAGAGCGCCTTCGTTAGCATCATTCATTGGTATGTCCTCCATAATATTACTACGTTGACCAGCCGATGGTCTTTCACGCAAAATATAGCGTCTGGTAGAGGCACCAAAGTGAAATGTACTGTTAACATGCAATTGTGTGGGTTTGTTTGGTTCTATACGTAAAGTGCCTATAAACGTCCCATGTGCTAAGATATAAAGAAAAATTTACTAAAGCAATTGATACGAACGAATTTTTCATGCATTAATATACTTGAACCTAAGTCCACTAAATAGGCAATATTTAAATGCTTGTGGTAAACAAAAGCTGCATGCACACGAGAACATGAAGCGTGATCTATGCAGAAATCATTCATTTGTGCATTCCGTCCAAACAAATAGCATTTCTTTTCGTCAACCATCAGTTTTTGTACCAGTTTGTCTTCCTTAAGTACATCCAAATGAAGGCCAGTCGGAGGTTTTCCAGCCCTTGAATGAATCACTCTCAATTTGATTGTTTCCTCGACGAGATGAAATGTTCCCACACTTACCAAGAAGGTATTTCATAATTATTGGCCATAAATAAATAAGTCAATTAGATATAAATTTTAAAATTTTGTCCTTTCTCTTTTATGATATTGTCAATGTATGTACGATAACAGCCCCGTGATTGATTGACACATGAAAATACAAAATTAACTATATTGAGGAGCTCAACAGTTTTGTTTATGTGCTTCAAAAACAGGCAAAGAAATAATAGCAATAAACCTCGACCCAATAACAAAATTGTATATTGGTATGTAAACAAAGAGAGGGAGAGTGAGAATAGAGTTCAAAGAGAGAATGATTAATATCTTATCATAATGTAGAGTAGAACACATATTTTCGATATCGAATGCATTCACGTGTTGAAACACAATTGCGATGCTCTATCGAAACTTTTCATGGTGGCTCAGCTGTTTTCGAAATATACAACATTATTGGTGACATTTCCGAAGAATATTTCAAAATACCGAGCGTATGAATAACAAAATAAATGTATAGAAGACGATTCAAGCTGAAGAGGTAAACGATATATTTTTCATAAATTATTTAATTTCATAAAGGAAAATATATATACATATAATAGATTCTGTTATTTGTTATTTCATAAATTTCTGTACAAACAACATCTAAAAGGGCAATTTGCGTAGAAAATATTAACGACATTTTAAAAAAAGGGCATAAAATTATGTACCTATTAAATGAAGTGTAATAGTTGTTAACACAATATATACAACCGTGTTTATATTCCTAAAAATTCTAACAATGTAAACGAACAAATCCCGAAAAGTAAAACAAGCAGAAAAAGGTTAAAGAACGATTTATTTTAAAGTTATTTATATAATTTTATATTTCATATAGTATTGTTTTAATTTCCTTTTTACAATATATTATATAGAAATTAATTTATCCCCCATTTGTTAAAATATAAGCGCAACTTCATTGTGTTGACAGGCTTATACTCTACCGTAC
>KK351068.1:254049-271293 GCA_000671755.1 Glossina brevipalpis | reverse complement strand
TGCGGTGTTCGAAGCAAAATCGCCAACTCCGCCCATCGTATAAACAATACCGTTCAAGGAGATTACGAAATTCAAACGTCTATTCTCCCTCATACCTGCGATATCAACCAGCTTGCTTCTGGAAATATCATAGACTTGGCACTTTCGTCCATCAAGATGTTCAACTCCAACGAGAAATACATGAAACGTTTCGTTGATAAGTTTTGATTTAGTTAATTGACAGGTTAAGGCATCGATTAGGAATTGATTACATTTTTGATCTGCTCTAAGCAACAACCTGATTTATTAAGAACTGAGTGCTGACACGAGATAAGCAAATCTGGCCCATTAAGTCCTCCAGATTAACTTTTCTTTTTTTGTAGGTCGTGTTTAACCCAATTCATTGAAGCTCGATAAACGTTGTCTGCGAATTTTACTGAATGTTGTGCCTTCTTGACCAATTCTCGAATCTAAAAACAGTATTTAAAAAACTCATGACTTGAATTGATGCGACATTTTAGATATAAAAAGCGCCTGCAACCGGACGAATTTAGATTATGTTTAGAAATTAATAAACCCTTCTTAGACGTATTTCTTATTTTATTTTAATAAAGCGGAACTATAGGAGAAAAAGCTATCTATTTCTTGAGTAAACTTCAAAAACATTACCCAAGTCTAAAACTGTATTCAAAGTACCTTTGCTTCGCTTAGAGCAAACGAGGGGTTATTTCTTAATGGATGGTGCTCGAATTAAAGCTGACGGTGTGGTCTTTACTTTAGCAAACCGGTTAAGATGAAGCCCAGAAACGGCATATTATCTAACTTATAGTTCCCTGATAAGTTTAGGGGACGCATCCATGATAACCGCTTGAAATGGAGACTAAGAGAATGTATTTCTTCTTAAATTGGCCTTCTAATCATTCCTGAAATAATAATGCCGGTGTATAGCATTTCACGGTGCATATACAAGCCATTAACGTTTTTTTTTTCAAAAGTGGTTTTTAATCAGCGCAGATGTAATTGCAATAAACTGTTATAAAATTCGGCCTTAGGGCCGCACCATATTTTGAGACCAGACTAGACTAAGCACGTTCGCATACGCATCAAGTTTTATGATTCAATTGTCTGCATACCTCTTCAAATGGCAGAAGGAACAAATCTTTCTCGTGGATTAAATCATCAAAATGATCCATAATATATTTGTGACTCAAGTCGTACAGCATTTGACAAGAACGCACATCTGAAAGACAGCAAAAATTTATCTGCTAAACATATCTGCGTGAATTTCATTATATTCTTACCAGCCAATCTCCGCATTCGAAAACAATTTTTATTGCTCAAACTAAGTTTTAGAAATTCTTCACATTGCTCCTTTACCCAAACGAATTGAAATAAATCTAAAGCAGACCATATGGCTTCAACATTATTTTCGGTGAATGTAATGATCCTGCTGTAGACGTATGAGACGAGGGCCTTTACGGCAATTGCATCCACTTCTTCAAACTTTACGTTACCTTCTCTCGTCTCTTTCATATCACCTGCAAAAATTGTGTAGGATTTAGGACATATTCTCTAAGTCGCTTGGCAGCTTTCTAGAAAACCTTACTTTTAAACATTGCTGCGAAGTAGTCCGAAGCAACTGCTAACGCAAGTTTATGTACACAAATAACTTCACCATTTGCGTCCAAATAAAAATCACAGAACTACGGAATAGAGTAATGATGTGTTAATTCCAATGAATGGTTGTTACGTTGGCTCCCCGCTTACCTTTTGATTGACGCGCATTTTATTGAAACCATTGAGAAAACTGCTGCTTTAATTAGAGTTTTTGCTTTCGTTCTCAGCCACTGGTTTACTTTCATTTATACTTTTAGCGGCCATACTGTTGGATAAAGTACAAAAAATATGTATACGTTAGAAACGAAATAGGTAACAGTCTAAGTGCATTATTTTGCAGGTCTTATATGGAAATTTCAGTAATATTTTTTACATGGCAATTGGGAACCATAACTCACTTTAATAAAACTTCACAAATTTTTGCTTTATCGATAGATAACGGCACACTAAGTTTATAACTAAAAGCACAAACATTAAATTACTCAAAAATGTGTACCAAAATTAGATTTTATCATCCGCTTATCTGTCCCGTATTGCTTGAACCCCCAATAAAGGATAAATCTGAAATAAAAAATTAGGTTGCTGCATATGTTTATCCTCAGTTATAATCACAGTTCAAGGGGTGCACAGTGATAAATATTTCAAAGCTGATGAATACTACAATTTCTTCAATGCCATTCATCGTATTCAATTTGAGTAATCGTTGACGCCAATATGACCGAAGTTGATCAAATGAAAATGTATCCTGTTTCCTCAAATAATCTCTGACAGTGTTTGGCCTTGATTTTCGTTTATTTATACAAACATTATTAAAAGTACAGTGGTGGCATTTTTATGTCTCCCTTGAATCTACTTTTATTGCCACCAAGCTGGGTTATAAAATGACTATGACTGATGTGGATGATTTCAAATAGGTTAATTTTTCTTTTAATTCTTAATGTTCGTCAGATTCTCAACAAAGATAGACATATGCTTTAAGTCAAAGAGTTCTGAGAAGATTTAGTTATCCTCGCCTATTCATTTATTTTAGGAAAATCTGAGTAGAAAATTGAGAATTCACTTCATAGTGAATATAGCTTTTTCATTGTCTTTGCCTCTTCGGGTTCAACACGATTAGTTTTATGTAGCCGAAGTTGATTAATAGAAGATTTATGTTCTTTTCTCTGGCAATTTCAGCCGAGCAAATTCAAATTGGATTCGATTTTTAATTATTTAAAGACATATACGCACTTGCAAATTAATTCTATTTTCAAGTTAGGCTAAAAAACAAAATTGTTTAAACAAAATGAGCTTCGAAAACAGTGAATACGCGTTATAAACTGAGAAGTGACAAAATGAAATTAAAGTTTTGCCTGGTTTTGTGTTAGAGTCGCCACACTTTTAATTTTAGTGATTACAAACGATGCTAACACATAAAAATAAAAACAATAGGCTGAAAACACGATATGCCGCACTTATATTCCCACAAATTTAAACGCATTGAAAAGTAATCTAAACCAACACAATAAATCCACGCATTCTACTTCGTTTAATTTATCCCCCAGATATGGTAATATAAACGGCGTCTTCATTATATTTACAGCCTTTGTGTTTTCAGCCATGGAACGTATATTTTACTGGCTACTAGATGAGTTGCTTTGAGCTTTTCATCCTTTACCGTCTATTATTAACTTGGAGCTCATTTGTATTAATCTAAAGGCTAAAAGTTAACGTCCAGGACAATCACGTTTTAAGAATACTGATATATATGATATATTAACATGATAACATGATTATATTGATAGCTACCACCGCAATTGTTATAAACCATGCAAATTTGTCGCCATCTATATAGAACTCCCAGTACAAATCTAATTGTATAGAGAATTGAACAAACTCTGTATACTTTGTGTAGAGATTAGAATACCGAGATTGGCAGCATAATTGATAACTGCATCGTTTTCTCATACGCCGACTTTGACGCGGAAAGTGTCCCAAAATATTTTGTATACTCATTCATACTGATCTCTGTAGCAAAAATGTTGGGACTGGAGAAAAGATAAACAAACTATGAGAAGGTAGGTGTGATTAATGCAAATTTTCGTACCCCGGATATTGTTGACGAGATTGGTTATTTTCACTTTACTTTTCGAAAGATGCTCATAAAACATCAAATAAATGATATGAAATGGTTGGCGATTCAAAATTTGCAATCTATTGGATATTTCATAAGGCACCTATATTCGCTATAACTACACAATAGCATCTCTAAATCTTACAAAGAAAGTGGTGTGGGGAGCTATCACATATTGGATATAGGCAAATAGAATTCATGAAAAAAAAAACAAGAAATGCTGAATAAAAGAAAAATTGTTGAACCTAAAGCCGAAATACTACAGATATTTTTGCGCACGCGCAAGGTGCGCCAGCTATTTCGCGGACAATCTTACAGACGATATTAATGGTTATGTCAACGGAAACCCAAACATTACGAATCTTGGCCTATCAAAATAAATTGTAAGAAAGTGTTTCTTTTATTGAAGCCTTACTTTAAAACCAAGATAACAAAATGGAACTTGACTACAAAAATCCTGCGGTACCTGTACTCGTCTAAATCAAAATTAAAAAATCCAATTGTCGCAGGAAATATATAGAATTGAATTTTCTTGATATTTTAAACCTGGCATTTGTAATATATCCATATGATATAGAGGATCGATGCTATCAAAACTGACATTTCAACAATTTGCAACAGCTAACTTATTGGAATTGTTAATGAAGCGGAACTTCGTAACTCTCATGAAAAGCGTCGCTAACATTGTCACAGAGATTAGAAATTTTTCTAATACACGAGCTTCTGAACTGGAAACGAAAAACAAAAAAGGCGGGAAGAGTGCTCGATAGAAAAATCATTAACAAATAAAAGTTACTAGAAATTGGATGATATATCATATTAACTGTCAGTCTGACCAGAGAATTTCTCTAGGCTATTATGACTAGATTATTCTGCGTTATTATCAGCATCAAATTTAATTAATTTAGTAGAAATTCTTAGTGTTTGTGTTACGTAACACATATGCTTCTTTCTTCTTCTTCTTCTTCTTAAAGTCAAACTCCTTTGGAGAAATTGTACCTATTTCACTTCATGTACTGTTTATAAGAATTTCGTTCTTTAAAAAATTCTCTAATTTGTTCTGTTAATGGTTTTAGAACCAGTAAAATTGAAGTATGCATATGAAAACCTGGTTTTAAAATATTGTCATTAAAACTTTCCCGAATGTGGCCAGCTCATGTAGTCTTATATATTTTAGGCAGTTCGATTTTAAATTATTTTAAAGAGCTGCTGTTTAGGAATACATTGATTTTAAGAAATTTGATGAAAATTGTATTTAGTCTCTTACACCACAATTGTTTCGAATAATTTATACATTTCGACGAAAATGAGAGAAAAGAACAATTTTAAATGTCGTTGTCACTATCGTCCTCATTTTTGAAGGCCTCGCCTGCTTCAATAGCCATCGGGTGCCAAGGTTTGGGATTTATGCGATGAATACCGTCTGTTGCTTTACCTACCAAACTCATTTCGAAGCGGAAATCTCTGTCTTTAAGTTCGTCGTGCACTTGATAAATTCTAAAAATAAAATTATTTAAAATTTATTTGTAGAAGATCTTCTATACAAACGAAAAAGTTTTGTTCTTACATTTTGCCGGCATTTTGTACTAAATCCTCCGTTGACATGTCTGTGAAAGTAAATTTTTCCATTTCCGTCTTGGCCTGTTGTTTAGCTTTACCACTGGCACACGCAAAATAGCCGAAAGACGAACCAGATGGTTCAATTTTATATAATTGCGGCCCATGATCTTCTGTCCAAGCTGATAATAGTACTGAAACTCCAAATGGTCGTACAGCGCTGTAGAGAGTATAGGCATGGACATAAGCTGCTATGCGCTCACACAAATGTTTTAAGGGGATAGTGCGTTCAAATTGATGTCTATAATTTGCTGCTTCCTGTCGGGCTATATCAACGATGTAACGGCCATCAGCCAATAGACCAGCAATGGCTAAACCAATATTCTTGTCTATAGTAAAAATGCGAGCTCCTGCATCATCTTCGTACAGACTACTGGTTACGATTTTCTCTACTGCCAGCACAACACCGTCCCTACCTCTTAACCCGACGACCGTACCGCTTTTTTCTACAGCTTTGCAGGCATAATCAATTTGAAATACACGTCCGTCTGGTGAAAATTGTGAAGCTGATAGATCATACTGAAATATCACATTTGATAACATATTTTTTCTATTTTCTTAATTCTACTCACCCCAGTACCGATGGAACTCATTTTATATATTTATTAATTATATTCTTTGTTTGAATTCTGAATTAATTTCTGCAGCTTAATTTCAACTTTCTCAAAAATTTTTGTTTAGGTTTTTTTGTGAGGTTATATGATACAAAAGCAAAATTTTCGACTTTTCATTGTGGGTATGATGCCAGATTTTCTTTAAAGATTTAAAAATATGATGAGCTGATAATGCATATGAATAAGCGATTATACATAAGGATATCGTGCTTATATTCCCACAAATTTAAACATATGGAAAGCGATGTAAACGAACATATATATATATATATATATATTAACTATCGGTTAAGTGTTCCTGTTTCAAGTTTTATATATTTTATTGTAAATTAATGGAATTATGAGTAATTTGTCTTGCGCTAAGCAGAAAAGAGCTTTAAACCATCGATTTTATCTTTCTTGTTCGCTTTTTATCATCTCAATCCAAATAAAACTTAGTCATTAGGTGATGTAATCGTAAATTCTGTTTCCGTGTTCTGTCAAATTATGCAAAGATTAAATTTTAAAAACATCATTTCTGAAAGCTAAAGTTAGTGTAACACATACTTATGCAAAATGGACAATACGTGTTTATTTACGTCCACCTTTAAACATAAACAATTCAGAATAGCAAAATTGTTTTTCGAATTTCTAAATTTGAAAATCTTTTCACACAACAAAGATATGAGAAATTTGTAAATGGTAAAAAAAATTAATTCATAATCAACTTCGTCGAAATATTCATATTTTGCCCACACCATTAGAAAATACTTATGAAACTCTACAGACAGGGAGATGGTGTGATTCTTCGCTAAAATCTAATTATATATGCAACTTTTTTAGTACTAATGTTTACGTTAAAATACAACTTTGTTAGAGATTATGGCAGTAATTTTCCTTTTTTATTCTTCGCGCTAATGCGAATTGAAAAGTGGCATCAAAATTGACACGAAAATCAATTTCACTTTGCAATTTGAATTAGTATTGAGTATAAAAAAGGAAAAAAATTACTCCTACAATCTCTTACTTATATTTACGTCAAATCTCTAGACAGTACAGCTTCTACAGACGAATTTGCATTAGTATTGACTAGGAAAACCTCTTTCAGAGTTGCGTTTTTAACAAAAAAAACTGTGAGAAAAATATATAAATAAGCCTAACATATTGTCGATTAACGCGGGTAAAAGATTTAATTATTTTTCATTTTGTAAATTAAATTTTGTGCGAAATTAAGTTCTATTAAACCAATACCTGCGAAAGACACATAGACCTAGTAACACAAAAACTTCCCTGCATGCGACTTTAATATATCGAAAAAAAAAGAAAGTTTCATTTGTTGGATTAAATCATAATTAAATTTTGTGTAGGTTTGTTTTACTGAATTTTGCCTTATTGTTTATCATAAAATTTTTTTGTTTAAAAAAATCGCATTCATATCATTTGTAGATTTCTCACAAATTTTCCAAAACTCTTTGGTTTTTATTTAATTTTACATTTTTGTTTACCGTATATGTTTTGTTTACAGAAAACAAACAAACGTTAATTTATCTTTCGCTTTTTACGCCTCTCCCAAGTATTAATCCTTTATAGTGGATATAGTGGAGTTCTATTGGAAAGTTAGAGATAGTTTTACATACTTAGATTTTGGTAGACTGTTAATTATTTACAAAAAAACCAAACCAGTTGACTTTTCGGATAGATGACTCCCCTGAATTTGAACTTTAAATTGCGTTACACAGGAGGCAGTAGTGGTGATGAATATTCGACATCAATTTTTTGTAATTTGAATGCTTTCTAACTGGCGTTCGAGTAACAAGTATATCAAATTGGATGATTGAGAGCATGAAATCAGTCTGAGAATTATTGCGGTTAGTGTGGCTTAATGTGTTGGTTTAAGTCACATTTGCTTTTAGCTGGTTAGGTTTTTCCTGCATACACACATCAGCAAAAGCAATTGTGCAATTATACAACTATTCATAGATTGCATGAATTTTTGTTACAGGTTTCTGTCCGTTTCCGTCCATTAAAGTGGCTCAATTTTAAGAAAAATAATTGTGGAATTTTAGGCAATTTTAAGAGAAGAATATAGATTTGAAATTTATATTGTGAAATATTATACGGTAAGCAACTCTCATGTAGCTTTTTCTCTTAATAATGATATCCTATGAATCACAATATAATTTATTTAAATTACATCAACACCTGTCATTATTAAATGTTCTTGAATGTTAGCTTTGTGAAATCCCCGCCCTAATGTTTCTGCCAAAGCAGTATTACTCAAATAAGTGCTGAGTTTTACTATCATTTTTGCCGCGATAGTTTTATGTTCTCTGGACACAGTCCTGGTACTACTTTGCATAGGGTTTATATAATTTTGTCTATTCCATGTACATCGCTAAGGCATTCGAGCACATTGGGGTATGACGTTTGAATTATGGCAATTATAAAGTCTTAAGTGGCTCATTTGCATAATATTAACGCGCTACTGCACTTTGGGAAGCAAGGTGTAAGCGCGTTTAGAATAAATATTTTTAAGTGCATCCGCAGATCTGACGCTGTGCAAACTGCTTAACGTCTCCGATAAGCGTAAAGGATTAGGCATTGGATTGATTTTGTAAAATTGTCGATTATTTTTGGCTCGAGCAATGTCCTTGCAGTTTGAGTCTTTCAGTAGGATTATGTTGCTAAAATTTTCGGCGTCGCTGGAAACTATAGGAGAATTCGGCAATCATTTATAAATGAAAATACACTTCAATTACAAATCTCAACAAAATTTTGACCAGTTACGTAAAAAATCTTACACAAACATTTTCTGATCGTTGTATTTTTTTACATATAACAGCAAACATAAATTTCCCAGGTGATTGGTATTTGAAATAGGCCCTAATCCTAATGCAGTTTAGTATTCTATTATGATAATTAATTACACTAACGAAGTCTTTTGATTTTGTAAAAATGTATTTCAAAAATTCATAAAAATTTCTAAATTAGAAATTATTATAAAAATAAAATTAGTAATGGAAAAAAAAATTGGAAAATATTTCTAACAAATATAGCTTGTGCAAAGAGAAACAAGAAATAACACTTGGACACTATAGAAACTTTTATGTTTGGCTTAGGTATCTACTTATATCTGTCATTTGTTATCGTACATTTGAACTTTTGTAGGCATCCATAATTGGATTGTATTATTCAGCTGTTGTATTTTGTTTATTCCACTATCATCAGCAAATCGTCACCGTCCAGTTTCATGCCATTGCTGACTTCCAGTTTCTTGACGACTCCAGCTTTCGGAGATTGAACTACCATTTCCATTTTCATAGCTGATAGTACCAGCAATGGTTGGCCTTTTTCTACTTTGTCACCCTCCTTAACGCGAACATCAATTACAGTACCTGGCATGGGAGCTCCTACCTCATTTTTATTGCTCTTGGATGCTTTTGGATGTATGTGTAATTCCTAAAAATTAAAAAAAAAATATACTTTCTATCTTTGTCAGCAATAAGAAATGTTTAAACGTACTTTAACAGCTTCTTTGTCGCGTATTAAAACGGATCGTAGTTGGCCGTTCATTTCGAAGAATACCTCGCGTTCGCCATTAGCTGTTAAATCTTCAGCCATGGCTAAGGTTTTCAAACTGAGGGTTTTGCCCTTCTGCAAATTGACCTCGAATTCTTCACCCACCTTGGGACCAATTAGGAAAATTCGAGTGTCTAATTTCTCAACAGGCCCGTAGGCTTCGCGGAAGTGTAAATATTCTTCAGTGACAGCTGGGTAGAGGGCTGCAGACATAACATCACGATCGTTTACATTAAGATGAGTCTCTTTAAGATCCTTCTTTAGCTTGTCAAAGTCTAAAGGTGGTAACTTTTCGCCCGGACGTCCCTCGACACGAGGCATATCTTTGAGAACACGAGAACGGAAGGGTTCAGGGAAACCTCCATGAGGAGTACCTATAGCACCTTGCAAAAATTCTACTACCGATTTAGGGAAAGAAAGTTCTTCGGCTTTCTCTAACACTTGATCAGCTGTCAGTTTATTTTGGACCATGAACTGGGCTAAATCTCCGACCACTTTGGAAGAGGGGGTCACTTTTATTATGTCACCTAACAGAAGATTAGCTTCACGGTAAGATTTCTTTACATCTTCAAACATATCTCCTAAACCTAAGGAAAAGGCTTGGAATTGTAAGTTAGTATACTGGCCACCAGGAATTTCATTCATGTAGACATCAGCATTGCCAGATTTCATTGTGGTGGTACATTCGAAGGGTGCATATAAGGTACGAGTTTGTTCCCAAAATGCTGAATATTCGGAAATGCTACTCAAATCGAATGCGGTATCTGAGGGCGTTCCTTGTAGCGACGCAACTATAGCTCCCATGCTTGGTTGGGAGGTCATACCCGACATAGAATCAACGGCTACGTCTACTACATCAGCTCCTGCCTCCGCACAAGCCAACATAGAAGCCACACCAGCACCTGAAGTGTCATGCGTGTGTATATGAATAGGAACATCGGGATGTTTATCGCGTATGGCAGAGATCAATAATTTGGCAGCTTGAGGCTTTAATAAACCAGCCATATCTTTAATAGCAAGTACATGAGTGCCAGCCTTAACCAATTCGTCAGATAAATTTGTATAATATTTTAAGTCGTATTTGGTACGAGTCGGATCGCTAACATCACCCGTATAAGATATAGCCGCCTCTACTACACCACCAGCTTTGCCAGCCGCTTCCATGCCCAAAATTAAATTGGGTAAATAGTTAAGAGAATCAAAGACACGGAAAATATCCATGCCAGTTTGGACCTGAAAATTATTATATTTAATTATTATTTTTTTTTTGGTAATATCTAAGAAGAGCTTACCGCTAATTCACAGAATTTATAAACCACGTTATCTGGATAGTTGGTATAACCAACAGCATTAGCACCACGTAATAACATTTGGAATGGAATGTTGGGTATCAATTTGCGCATTTCCTCCAAACGTTCCCAAGGACATTCGTGTAAAAAGCGTAAAGCGACATCAAATGTAGCACCTCCCCAATTTTCCAAAGCGTACAAATTATGAAACTTATTGGCCACATATGGAGAGATTTTTAAAAGATCATGCGAACGCACGCGTGTGGCTAATAATGATTGATGAGCATCTCTAAAAGTAGTATCCATAAGCATGAGATTCTTGCGTGACCGCACTTCTTTGGCAAACGCTTCAGGACCCTGAGCTTTTAATAATTGCCGAAGACCTTTAGGGGGCTCCGTTACTAAATAAAGAGTAAATGAAGTATAAAATCAACTTTGCTAACTTTTAACTAATAAAGAATAAAGAATGAGTAGATGATAGTGTGATATATATGCGATGTCCGTCGAATTTTTAATGAATACATAGATTAGAGGCTTTAATATGATTTAGCAAAAATGTTTCGTGCTTTTTTTTTTTTTTTTTTTACATTAAGAGTAGTAGGAAATGATGAAAATTAGTGGATTTTGAATATAATATAGAAATCCTTTTGCCGAAACATAAAGAGATAATATGTTTTGATAGACATCTCGAAACTATATATTTACAACAATACGTCCAACGACTACAGGAATATTTACAAAATTTAATATTTCGTACGTTCTACTGTTTAAATTATAGTCGTGTACTTTAAAACATACCTTTAGCTTCACCGCTTTCTTCACGTTCTATGGCCTCGGGTGACAAATCTTCAATTGTTTTGGAACACAATTTAATTGGTTTATCAATTTCAGTAATTCAGAGATGAGTTTTGAAAGAAAGTTTTCGCGGATCGTATCGATATTGATATGGTTTCAACGGAATGATGGAGATAGTGGTGCATATGGGAGGACGTGTTATTAATAACAAAAAAGTTTAACAGGTAAAAACATTAATTTATAACGAAAAGTTTTAATAACATAAAAAATAACTAAAAGGAAAATAAAACAAAAAAAAAAACCTATCGGAGCTTCTCATTTACGTTGGTTTCTTTTAAATTTATGTACACAAATTTAAAGTCTACTATTCATTGGTGGGATGGGGGGAATAATGGAATAATTATTCAAATTTTTTCATGAATAATGTTCACCCCCCAGTCACAGTTAGTTACTTTAAGTGTACTAATCGCCAGCAGGGCGCAGCATATATAATTGATGAGAGTGCGTTATTATTAACGAAGCTGGTTGTGTGTTCTTAATGAAAAGCTTTATATCAAATGTCTCATAATCGATTTTGTTTAAACTGAACCATTTAAAAGTTTTTATTAAAATGGATTAAGCAAAATAAACATAACATTCGCGAATAATGCAAGAAGTACTTAGTAAATGTGCTCTTGAAGCGAGATCCAGCTCGATTGCTAAGGAAACGGAAAGTAATTTAAGCGGTAGCGAAATATGAAAGATGGAAAGCAAAAGTAAGTTAAGCGTTCAGAAAAAATTCGGATATAAGCTTTTCTTCAAATTGTATCAAACAAAAAAATATTTCTAATATTGTGTATGCCCCTTTTCAGCACGACTTATGGACAGATTCAGAATTTTTTTTTTTTAGATCACAATTATTTGCTTATATTTAATTAAAATTGAAGAGAACGTTTTGTTTTCTTGCGGAAATGGCAAATATTTAGTGACCTCATTTGAAACTGGATGTCTTCAGTTTAAATCATAGCAAATCATGCTCGTGACAGGTAACTATGGAAGAAATGCATTATCCAGTAAACAATTAACAAAATTTGTAAATTTTCTTTTTTACAAGTTAATCATATGCTAGGAAGAACTGTGAAACACGTATTGAAAAGCGGAAAGTCATTTTACCTACAGCAATTTAAAATTTTTGTACTTACCCAGTGGTACGGTGGGTACATGTGGTGATATTTCAGCTGGTTTCGCGGGTGTGGCCAAAGGTGTCTGTGGTCCGTTAACCAATACTTCACCCAAATAACTTAGCAATTTTTGTGCACGATTTTGTGAGATACGAAATTGGAAAAGTTGTGGATGCTCATCAATGAAGTACGTGTCCAAAACGCCATGTAAGAATTTTTGATTTTCCAAAACATTTAATAAAAAGGGTATATTGGTTTTGACACCGCGAATACGAAATTCACGTAAGGCACGATTCATTTTATGGGCTGAACTCTGTAAGTCACTGGCATGTGAAATGATTTTGACTAGCAATGAATCATAATAGGGTGAAATGATAGCACCGGCAAAAGCCGAGGCGCTATCCAAGCGTATGCCCATACCCTCGCCGGAACGAAAAACTTCTAAGCGACCGGTGCTGGGTTGAAAATCATTGGCAGGATCTTCTGTTGTTACACGACATTGTATAGCAAAGCCTCGTGGATGAATCTTATCTTGAGTGTAACCCAATTCGGGTAATGTCATGCCTTCAGCAACGCGAATTTGTGATTGTACCAAATCAATGTCAGTAATTTCTTCGGTAACTGTGTGCTCGACTTGCAAACGAGCATTGACCTCAATGAAATAGAAATTGCCTGTTTCGTCACATAAGAACTCTACGGTTCCCGCGTTTTCATAACCGACGTGTTTAGCTAAACGCACTGCAGCGTCAGTCATTTTATTTCGAACTTCAGTAGGCAAACGGGGAGCGGGGGCAATTTCTACAACCTTTTGATGACGACGTTGAACTGAACAATCACGTTCATATAAATGCACAACATTTCCTGCTTTGTCTCCTAGCAATTGAACCTCAATGTGACGCGGCCGTTCGATAAATTTCTCAATAAACATAGCACCATTGCCGAAAGCAGCTTTAGCCTCAGAACTTGCACGTTCAAACATTTCACCTACTTCATCCATTTTACGAACGACACGCATGCCACGACCGCCACCACCGTAGGCAGCTTTGAAGATTACTGGTAAACCGTGTTTCTGGCAAAAGTCGAGAGCTTCTTCTTTGGTAGTTACCGGTCCATCTGTACCAGGTACAATAGGTACACCAGCCTCAATAGCTGCATTACGTGCCGCCACTTTATCACCCATCTGCTGGACTACCTTAGGTGATGGACCAATAAAACGTAATCCTGCATCAATGACTGCTTGAGCGAAATCACTTCGCTCCGAAAGAAAACCATAACCAGGATGCACAGCATCTACATCGTTCTCTTTGCAAACACGTATAATTTCTGGAATGTTCAAATAGGCCTCAACCGGTGGCAAACCCTTGCCCACCAGATATGATTCATCAGCTTTCTGACGATGCATGTGCATTTTATCTTGCTCTGAATAAATAGCTACCGATTTAATACCCAATTCAGTGCAAGCACGAAAAACACGAATTGCGATTTCTCCGCGATTCGCCACCAAGACAGAACGTATGGGCTTATACTCAACCTGAAAAAATTTATTTAAATAATATCTCCATAAACATAATATAGTCAATAGAAATGTTATTGAGATTCGTAAACTCACCTGACTAGAGTAAGCATTTTTGTTTATTAGGAAGACTCGTACTCGTGGTGTTGTCTGTCGTAGAGACTTAACAGCCGAGCAGGCGATACCAAACATCATGTTTAAGAACTTTTTATAGAACCTAGTTCAAGTAAGGAAAATAAAAACAAAAACGAAACATTAAGCAACTATTTGGAAATGGGGTTCAACATAAACTTTGTCTTTATCATCACAAGTATAAAACATAGGAGATTGAATGCCTAGTAATCTGTGGATTCTAATCGCAACAACGACAAGGTCCCAACGTTTAGTTTCTGTTTTAAATTGATGTCGCTAAATCTTCTTCAGCTTCTTCCGATAATTCGATTTATCATAACCTATTATTATTTAATGTGAAATCTTTGGCAATTATTGTTATTCCAGTTTTATATAGAAAATTTCATTAATCCCTTAACAGTTTCTTTCCGCTTCCACATTGTATCACTTTTGATAAACAATCTTTATTGAACTACTAGAGCAATCTCTTAGAAATTTTATAAAAAATTTTAAAAAGTCGAGCAAATTGTAGGATTGGCGTTCTAAAACGCCGTAACTGAGCGGCATATGAGCAAATAAAGAAAATTGGGAAACCGAGCTTTTATAGCATCCGAGCGATTTTTCAACTACTAAGAGTTTATCCGCCACATCTCCAGTTTACCATCGAGTACTTACGGATATTTGAATAGTCAAACATTTAGCGAGAAAATTCGAATTAATCCATACGTTTCCTAATCAAAGGGCCATAAGCATAAGTAACGAACACCAGATTATCCGATAATGATTACCCACTCTTAATGGAAATCGGATACATGGTGTGTTACAATTTTTTTGTTCGTTTGAAGTGTCACTTAGAATGTGATTACTCGAATTCTATATGTCCGATTGCCATGCACATATTGAGAGATCGAGAGAAGAAGGACCTTTCATGAAGAAGAATGTGTCTATCCAATTCACATAGCCATCAATAGGCGGCGTCCCAAGAGAAATACTGTCTACCTGCTTAAAGCGCATTTTGTATGTGAAGGTTCGTCTAATCAACAGAAAATTCTGAGTGGATTTAAATGAGCTTAAAAGTACTTGTGGGAATTATTTCATCCAAAAAATTATTCTCGAAAAAGTGAGGTCGACATTTATATATTTAATAGCCAACGATCAAGTTTAAAATAGGCCACTGGTTTACAATAATCAAAAACTAATAAATAATAAGCAGCAGCAGCAGCAGATATCGCGATAAGAAATTTGATGCCAACATTTCAAAGCACCTTAAAAACGAAAGGATTTATAATATCAAGCAATCAACAGGGCTTTAACTAATAAAGTTTGTTATCCAAGGTGAATATAAACTCACGGCATCTTGGATATTGCGACAACTAATATAAGAGATAGGACTTGGTGAGGACATAGGGGGACATTGGAATCATTTAAAAATTCAGGAGATAAATGGTGGCAATAATTGATACCGCTTGTGTGTAGTCTAATTTAAGTTGCGGCGGATAGGAATGATAGATAAGACGTGTTCAGATTTTTTTTTTTTTGCCTTTATCTTAACTTAATTGCCCCTGATTGTTTCCTGATGATTTTGTTGAAATTTATGTATAGACTTGTAAAGAACAACTTTAAACATCATATGCGTGTATTTCACGCTCATCAGACTTACCTTATTACTTAATTTTATATAACTAAAAAGTGAATGGCAGTCGTTGATTGAAAATTAACTGCAATGGTATAAAAAAAAAAAAAAATGAAAATAATTAATTTTTTTTTTGTTTTTTAATACAGTTTCTGTTACAAAATTCGTGCAAAAGTCTTAATTGAAAACATGTTTAAGTATGTAGGTATAGCGCATATGTAAAATTGTAGTAAAGGTTATCAACAGCGTTTTTATACAAAACTTAAAGGTTATTAATCTAACTTCTGAAAGCAATAAACACATAGACCG
The DNA here is from genome assembly GCA_000671755.1 of Glossina brevipalpis. Lineage (NCBI taxonomy): Eukaryota > Metazoa > Arthropoda > Insecta > Diptera > Glossinidae > Glossina > Glossina brevipalpis. Next base: position 254,985 of record KK351068.1, on the reverse strand, counting down.
TTTAGCGACTTACATACAAAGTTTTTCGTTATATATGGACTTATAATATGGACTTGAAGTAAGTGTACAGTAAGTTCTGCTATTTGGCTACCTAGGATTAAAGCGATTATAAAACGGAAAAAATGAAAACATAATAAAAAAATCAACGCTTCTTTAATGAAACTTAAGAAGTATAAATGAAGTTCTTTGTTATGTTTTCAATTTATCGGAGAACCGAAAGTACAGGATATTTGCAAATAAATCAATATCGTGAGATGATTTTCAAGTTTTTAAGACCTAAAATGATTTATTTGTCCGATTGCTTTAATAAGACAGGCCACCTTACGAATATATGTTCTATAGTCACGTAGTGAAAAACCTTAAAATCTTTAATAAGAAATCCTCTGTAAGAAGCAGCTATGACTGTTAAGCTTCCGGTTGGTCACATACTGGTAAGCATAGGGATAAGTTATAATTAAATGATAGCTAAAGCTTTAGGTGACAAGTGTTGACAAATGTTGTTGGCATAGTTTGCAGCCTTTTTTATTATCTAATATTCATTATAAAAAAAAAAAATTCAGATGTGAAGAAAATATGGTTTTAACAAGACATGCCTTAGTAGAATATCGGACATCGAACTATTAACTTTTAACACTTATAGATTGTTAGATAAATGAAAGTGTGTTTATAAATTATGTGTTTCCCCGAAGCATTCTTTCTAATGTATAACTTTAGAGTATGATAATCAGCAGCACATTGAAAACATTGAATCGGTTCAACAACAATGCCTATTCTTTGCTTTAAGGAACCTTCGATTTAAAATCCAACGTCTAAAAACAGACTGTTATTAAGAGCTTTACCGTCACTGAAGAAGCTTAGATTCATACTAGAAATTAGCTAAGCAACTTAATGAGTAAATAAGAGGAAGACAGAGTAACTAAAGAACTATGTAGTTAA
>KK351068.1:231908-246789 GCA_000671755.1 Glossina brevipalpis | reverse complement strand
TTTACTCGCTTTTATTCTATTTTTTTTGTGTGCAAATATTAAAGGCACAGATGGTTTTAAATAAAAGCTTTTTCTTTATTTTAGTATTATTATATAACAAATCTTAGAATATCTTATCGCCAATATTACAAAAAAAAAAAAAAAAGAAAAAATGAAAATAAAAAAAAACGTCAACTTTCATATGTAAGCGTTAACCTCTTTAGTTAAATATTATCATCGACTGCAATATAAACTCGAAAGGCGCTTCATAATGGAAACGCATACACTTATATGCACATATTTTCTGTTTTTAAAAAATTTTTCTTTTAGTATTTTTATACATTTAAACTAAAAAATAGAATGCTGTACAAATAGAATACGGTACAAAGGTCAGATTCCAATAAGTTTTCTGTGCTAAATTTTGATAATTCCATAATAAATGAAATCTCAGTTTATTTTTTCAAAGTCAATTTTAATCAGTTATTCGACAAGGAAAGACGTCTTAAAAACAGAAAAAAAAAACATAGAAATTCTTTATAAATGCAATTTCTAATTAAAAAAATAAAAAATAAAAAAAAAACTTAATTATTTCTTTAACTCACTTATACGGTCTTTGAGCCTGAAATAATTTCGATATTATCTGCTATAGCTTTACGCATGTATGGACACGAATATGTTAACTGTAATAATAAATTTTATTACATCTAATCATTATGTCTCTTCAGGTGTTATTTACTAAACAGCTGTTTTCTTTGGCGAATGATAGAAGTGATAGTTTTTTTTATTGCGGTTGCGGTACTTCTTGTTTGCTTGCATTTACACAAGTTCCGTTTTTTCTTCTTTCATTTATTCATTTATTTATTTCATTTATTTATGTCTTTCACACATGCTTATGTGTTATTATACACTTATGTGTGATTGTTTTATAAGAATTCGAATGATACACGTGTTATAACTAAAAAGGTCATGAATCTGTGATGAATAAGTATTGACATTAAATAAGTGGTATAGTTTTGATATTCCCGTTACCACCTATCATCATATGCTTGCGAAGTATAAAAAATAGTTGGCAGAAATTTTTTAAGCTCTATTTACACAAATAATGATGTTTGGTGTCTGTCTGTAGAAATTATAATTTCATAATTTGTATAAAGAAGAAACTTAAGCTTAACCTCCTTATGACTACGTAATCGCATGACATCAAAATTAGGTATAGAAATGCATTGAGACGAGACTATCATCATACGAAACATTAAGTTAAAATTTCTTAGGTAAGCAAGGCCGACCTTTAAATACCTTAAAAGACTTTGTATAAAACAGTATTTCTTCTGTCTTTGTCGGAAAATACAAAAAATTATATTTTGTCGCTATATAAATGTTTGCTTTTCAAATGTATCCCTAAAAGGAAAGTAATCTGAAAAATTGTCCTCTGTCATCCAAATTCAATACACTAGACTTTTATGTTTTATGTTTTAAAATACTAAAAATTGAATCATCTTGCAATGTCGTTCACCATTTATGGTAAAGATTTATTAAATTTATGCGTGGATGTAAGCAATACTTAGAAAGGTTTGAGATGGACTCATCTTTTATTATATGAATCGACTTTGGAATATTTTCTGAAAAGAAAGAAATTTTTTTCGAAACCTTTCTGATAAATGGGAAAACAACAAAAACATAGATGGTTAGACTGACAGACAGGCAAACCGGACAGCCGAACAGATATACTTAAATCGATTCAGAAATATATTGCCTGAAAAGAAAGAAATATTTTCCAATACATTTCTGAAAAATGGGATGGACTGACGGACAGACGTGCATAAATCGATTCAGAAATATTTTCTGAAAAGAGAAACATTTTTTCTGAAACATTTTTAAGAAATGAACAAACATAAGAAAAATAGATGGACAGACGGACAAAGAAAAGAAAGAAATATTTTTGAAAATAATTTTGAAAAGTGAGGAAACAATTAGATGGACTGACGGGCAGAAATGTTTAAATTGATTGAGAAACATTTTTGGAAAAGAAAGAAACATTTTCCGAAGGATTTCTGAAAAAAGTGGTAGACATCAGAAGTATAGGCGGATAGAGATACCATCAATCAACTATATTTAAATGGATTCAAAAGCATTTTTTGAAAAAAAAGCAACATTTTCCGAAGTATTTTTGAAAAATAAGCAAACAGATAGATGGACTGACGGATAGACGTACTTACATTTATTTGAAAAGCGAGAACCATATTCTGAAGATGTAACCAACGTAATCGAAATGTAAGGGACTAACGAAAATTCCAAATTTTTATTAAATTCCTAATGTTCGATTGTAGTAAGCGAACTGATGTAGTGCACGAGATAGTTGATCTTGCCCGACTATAATATTTTAAATTATTTTTTTGCAAGTAACGCGAAAATAATAGCCGTATAATTATTTGTAAAATATTTACTAAAATAGTAAAACATTTACTAGAATTCAGATATTAACACAGATATATACCGAGAAACATACAGTCAATGACAATATATTCACTAGTGTGAGCTATCGGCAAAGTGGAAATATAGGCGAATTTGTGATGTGTAATATTTTAATCTTCCGTTTCATTAGGGGATATAGGCATTAGTCACAAAGAGAAGGTGGTGGGGAATTTTTTAAATGTTCTTTACTCAATGATACGTATTTTTCTAATCTATATTTAATATATCCAAGTAGGGAATTAATTACGTTAGAGATGCTTTTTAAAAATCTTAAAAGATTCCAAAACTTTTTACAAATAGATAGACTTCTCTTTGTCTCTTTGATAAGTACTTCGCAGTATTACTTATGAAAGGATAATTGTAGGAGGCAGGCCCATCCTTCCCCGCTGTTGGATACAATGAAGAGTAGCAGTTCTCTTTCAAAGTTCATGTGTGTGTGTGTGTGTAGCATTTCAATTGAAAATTAATTAACACAGTTTTGTTTTTGTTTTTTTTTTGCTTTTTTTTTTTTAACTTAAGTGTGTATTTTGTAATTAAAATTTCACGTATATTGACATGCAATACAATTCAGAAAACCGGTATTCAAATTTAGCATTTTTCCTTTTTTTGTTTTCATTTTGACAAAATTTTTTATTTGACTTGTATTTCACGTTTAAAACAACAGCCAGCGTACTTTAAGTAATAAATTTTGTCTACAATTTGTTTTTCTTATTTTTTTTTCCCCCCCCAATCATACATACATAAGCATGTGTTCTGTAGATATGTTATTGATCGCAGTCAAGGTTGCTTTACGATTAATATAATATGTGCTGTGTGCTTATACACCGATTGGATGTTTGTTAATAACCTCTAATAACTTTCAATTGGATTGGCCGAAAACCTTTTAATATTTATGTTTGCTTTTGTTTTTGTTTTTTTATTTGTTTATTGATTCATTGTTTTTGTTATGAAAGTTAAGAATCATATATACTTTTATTTTTAATGATTTAAAATCTATATGCATGGAGGGATTTCATTTTAAAGTTGTGTTATATATAGAAATAAATTTAAAATTGATTCAATGAAAAGTGAAGTCATTAATATGTCATTTAGTTTCACTAGATTTTCATTAAATATGAAAGTAGTTGTGTTTATGGATGAAATTTGGATTCTCTCTCTTTCTCTAAAAACGTAAAGAAATTGTGTTCTTTGCCGCATGGATTTATCACGCCTATTAACACTTCTGTCAATTATCTTCCTTGAACTAAAATGACATAATTGCATTAACAGTGTTGCAGTTTTTTTTTTTGATTTACTCACTAGTTTTCTTTTCAATGCTGGGATATTTAAATTTTTGGAAATTTTTATATGTGAAATAGAGAAAATATTGGAGAACAATTTTATATATATCGTATTAGAATCCTATACTTCCGCTGATTTATAAACAAATAACTTTTTGTCTCGGTGAGCAATTGCTCATGTCCTTTTGAAACTATATAAACAAATATTAATTGGGGTTTTATTGATTTTCTCCAATTTAAATTATAAAAAAGATCTAAAGCTAAACATTAAGATTCAAAATAGTGTTATAGACTTAATAAACGAAAATTAAAACCTTTATATGTTAAAACCGGTAAATTTAAAACACCGATAAGAGTACTTTTGAAATAATTTACTGAACGTAAAATAATTATATTTTTTTTATTATAATAATTTTCTTAATTTTCTTAAATTTCTTTCTTTTTTTATTATTATAATTTTTCTTTATTATAATAATTAATTTTTGTTAATATAATGTTTTTTTATTATAATAATTAATTTTTTTTATTATTATAATTTTTTTTTATTATAATAATTAATTTTTTTTATTATTATAATTTTTCTTTATTATAATAATTAATTTTTTTTATTATTATAATTCTTTTTTATTATAATAATTACTTTTTTTTATTATTGCAATTTATTTTTTGTTCTAAATAAATTCCAATAAAAAAAATAAATAAAAACATTTTATGTCCAGTCAATAAATAAATAAAATCTTGAACGAAAACCCAAAATAAAAGCGATATATTTTTTTGTATAACTTAGAAAAACAAAAAAAAAAACAAAAGCTTAATCAAGTAAACCTAAGAAATACACTAAATTATATAATTTGTTAAATAATATACAAAACAAATCTATTTCATGCAATTGAAAGAAGTAAATAATAATTAAAAAATATATGTAAAATAAAATATGTAAAATATCCGGCACCTTTTAAATCATATTTTGTAAATTTATTTTTTTTTCTTTTTTTTTTTACTACGAAAATAATATAATAAATTTAGATTCATCAGAAATAAGTGCGTAAGAAGACAAAATTCATGTTTTTTTTTATCAAAATTTTGATTTTAAAAATGCAATAACGTGTAAAGCTGGGAAGAGATGTTCAAGGAAGGGAACTTCTGAAGACAAGTTTAGCTAACTTTTAAACTTAACCTAACAAAAGCAAGGCGACATTGTTGTTTTAAATAAAATTTCGAGTTATTAAATGTGATGTGATCAACCGGACAGAAGACAGATTGAGTTAATTGGATGAGTTCAGTTATTGGAAAATGATTAAAAATAATTATGTATTTTATGTATCTTATAAACTTTTCATGAACTTTTGTAAAGCTCTTGCGATCTAAAACGGAAACCTCAATCCATTTGGAAACACCTTTTACATAATTCTTCGTAATGTTTTTTTTTTGCTTAGTAATCATTTGTTTTTTCTACGTTAATGGATTATGAAACCGATTAATGTATAAATGTGTTTACATTTTTATTGCATTACGAATATTGTATGCATTCAAACGTATCTAAGGATCTGTTCCATTAATTAGCTAACGTACGTATTTTTAAAACCGTATGATATTTTCATTAGATGTTTAGCAGATTTGCGTGAGAATGTGAATGTAAGTTTGTATTTAATAGTATGCTTGATAAGGTAAGTAGATATATATACATATATATACATGTATATATATATATATATATATAGAATATATATTCGCCTAAAAATAAAAAAACACACACATATGGTAACTTAGCCATAAAAATATATGTACAAAACTTACCTTTATTTGTTTCGGGGCGATAATTAAACTTCCCTTAAGTTTTTTTTTTTTAAAGCTTTTTACAAAATATGTCGTTTTCGTTTGCTAAATAATTGTTTTGTTTTTCTTTTTCGATGACGTTTTCTTATAATTAATCAAAACTTTCTTCGGTGCAGAATAAATTAAAATGTGCTTTTTTTTTTGTTGAATTTCAAGAAATTCGTGCAAAAAAAAAAAAGGAAATTTAAAAAGAAATAAAATAAAAGAAATAAAAATTTCCGTTAATTAAAAATCATTGACGTGAACAAATTATTGCATAAATTCCTTTTTTAGTTCATGAAAATCGTTAACACTTAATATGCGACAAACACTGTGAGTGCAGATAAAAAAAAAAACAACAGAACAACAAATCAGCTGCCGCTCTTGAAATAGATAATAGCAGCATCTCTGTCTTCTCTATACATTTGCGTGTACGTATAAGACACAAATTAATTACGATAGCAGTAAAAAAACAAAAAAAAAAAAAAAAGAAAAGAATATAAATAAGAAAGAAAAACACACCAAAATCTCTTTGTATTTTTTTTTAAGAAAATTTCTTTAAGGAACACTTTATGTTTAATTATTTCATTAGTTTCTTTTCTTGCAATTTATATATTTTACCCACTAGAAAATCGACCCGTTCTCACTGAAGTCTAACATCCGACTGAAAAATACATTTTGCTTTAATGTTTATTTTACATGCGAACTATTTCAACATTTCCAAGTTTTATTTTGTTGGTAGAACAACAACACATTTAGTAAGAACTTAATACAACTGTAATCAGTAGTTTAATGCACACACACACATATTTTGTCTTAAGCCAATATTAACTTGAAAGAGAAATTTATTTATTATCTTCCTTCTTTTTTTTTTTTTTTTTTTGCTTTGCGCGAGCAATATTCTCTCTACGAGTACTCTTAGATTTATGTGTGCATACTCTTCGGAAGTAATTCATTACGTACTTTCAAATCGAAAAGCATAAATTATAACGATGGGAAATTTAGTTGCTCATGTCATGTATAACTTAAAATTAACTTTAAAATGTTTATTGTTTTACAATAACAACACACAAACAATTAAACAATGAAAATGAGATCATATATCCGTAGAAAGATAAACGCTTTATATTCCTTGAATCCTTTTGATAATTCTTTTGATATACAGGTATAAACAAAATTTTTAGTTTTTATTTATATATGAGATCAAAATCAGGGCAAATTTTTCACGATTTAAAGTCAATCAATGATCGCTCTATATTTCCTGATAAGTGAACTACTAAACATGTTGAGAAGCGGCTTCGCGTTCGGTATCTTCGCTTTGGTATGTTCCGTTGTCGCACAACACAAAAATGTTGGTGGGGACAATAGGGACTATTGGTTTTTTCCTAATAAGAAGACGTCTATAATTCGTTCGAAATGTTTTCTTTTTTTCTTTAGATATTTGTCTTTCTATTCTAATAAAAATTTCGAACGTTTTTTACACGCACTTCATTTCTTGCGGAAGCTTACTTCTTTCTTATCTGCCGGTACATCACACAAACTATTGGAACTACGGAGGAGCGATGATCTTTAACATGGAATACAATTGCCTCATATACCGAATGAAATATATAATAAATAAATAATAATAATAATAAATATACTTATCGATTTATCCAGATTCCGCATCGAAACTTGCCATCTGCAAAGTCAGACGTTAGATGTTTGGCGAGCATTTCGTAACTTTATATACAGCATGGTGCTCCGAACCAAGAAAAATATCAGGATTCATAACAATTCTAAAGCTGGAGGGGCAGTGGCAAGGGCGAGTACAATAGATCTTTCAGGTCGCGGTACGAATTGGCTGTGTGAATGCGCGGTCATTCGCAGGATGAAATTTCACGTGTTTTTTGTATTTTATACCATTTTACACCTCCCGCGGACAGAGTAACTTGTATGTATGTAAGCAAGAATTTAAGACTCATCCTATACTTAGACTTAGACTTATCTTTTATTAAATCGATCTATTCAAGATCGAATCCGGAAACATTTTGTTTAAACCGATTTAGGCAAGCCGGCCTAATTCTCCATGTAGTTTTGCGTTCAACTTATAGTTTGAAGTTTTTAATACAATTTGATCAAATGCTTCCGAAAACACATAAAAAGTATATATTCTTGATCAATGTAAAGTTCGTAGACGTATCCGTCGGTACGTCTGTCGATCTGTCTGGCTGCTTAATCGTCTAATGTCTGCGGTGAACGTTCTCCTAGCCGCAAAAATGAAATTATCGTCTTCAAATCTGGCAGAAACATGATCAATGATCACAGGTCACGCCTACAGTATAAGCTGTCTGCTTACTGGCTGTTTTGCTCTGGCTGTTTTCCATGATATTCCATAGTCGGCTGAGTTCCACGATATTCCATAAAAGTAGGAAAAATCTGCCATATTTACCTATTAAAATTTAGTTTTCTCCCCTTTTTTTAAGATACAGGTGGTGGGCATAGAAGATTCAGCACAGCCGAATATAGTTTTCTTACTTGTTTTTATTTGTTTATGAGTAAAACTTGTTTACACTTATGACATGACATAGAAATCAGTTCTATCAAATTTGGATCACATACGTCTATGTTTTTGACATCACCGCTTATAAGGTTTCTCACGAAATGTAAGCCTTTATACGACAACAAACTATAGTTGCTAGAAGTTTGTACAAAAGATAACGAGTAATAAAGTAAAGAAAATGAAGAAGCTAAATTTAGACCATATTAATTCAGAGTTTGAGTCGCCTCTTCTATATAAGAGTTTGCATGGAAGGTATATCTTTACATCGAAAAAAAGCATAACATTTGATATTTTATCACAGTAAAACATCTGCAGTCTTGTACGGTATTGAATAATCGGCCTTACCCGATTATAATTATTTTTTTTGTTTTTAATTTCTTACGCGCGAGCTACACATTCATCTCAATAAGATTGCACTTTAGCTATGTAAATGGATTCTCAAAATAAACGCTGAATTTCGACCTATATTACGTTCACGTTAAATAAGGGTTCTTTTGTCCTTCACAATTTTTGAATTGCAATAAAGTCCTTATCAACAATTGCGTCAAATATCTTGGCTTACATATCGACAAAAGATTAGCATGGGGAAATCATATAAAAACCTATAGGCTGGTAACTTGACTTAAACTCCAAAATCCTTTATTGACTAATTCGTCCAGATTCGCAATTTAATCTTAGAAAGGAGAGCGTTGCATAAAGATTGTGTGTATTGAAATTTGTCGTTTTATAAATTCTACGTCTTGCATTCAATTTTCTCGAAATTTCAGGCTTAGAGGGCTCGGACATTTATAATTAAACGGATATAAGCTTCAGTTGTTTACAAGCTGTCCTTCAGTGTATATCAAGCTATGAAGAGATGAATGTCAAAACCAGCATTTAAGGCTTATTCTGTTTTAAATTGGAAAAGAATGCAGCTGAAGCTCCGGAAATGATTAAGTTGGGTTGTGATGAAATTACAGCAAGTTATGAAACAATTAGAAACTTGTACACATCTGTCCGTCCGCAGCCAAGGTAATCTGGAAAATGGTCTTCAATTGGAGTTGAGAACTTATGCCGATTGTTGCTTCCTTGCAGAATACTCCAGGGTTGGTCCGATGCAGTCGTATTTACCAAAGCAGCGATTTATGGAAATTGAAGATGTCCGAAAATGGCTTGAAGAATGTTTCGCTTCGAAACCATCAAGTTTCTAAGGTGAGGACATCTCCGAGGGCTATTCGATAATTGACAAAAGATAATAGATAATGATGGTAGCTACTTCGATTATATATTCAACTTTCTGTAATAAGTATTTCTTAATTAAATTTAAATTTTATTAAAAATATACAGAATTTATTTGCAGATCTAATAAATGCATTTTTTACAAGGGTATGTATCTGACAATCCATTTTTGATCTATAGCACACAATTATGGGGAACAGTTCGTAACTCTAATATTGAAATATCCTCCGTGCCTGGCGGACAAAAAAATACAAGCAAAATGTGCGGCTTCATAATGTCCGTTTACATCATTTTCCATATATTGGAATTTCTCGGGATATAAACGGGGCTTCATTGTGTCTACAACCTTTTAGTTAATTTCCCGCGGTTTGTTAGCAATAAAATTATAGATTTATAATGCGATCTGGATATACTATTTTCAAAAAAAAAATAATTCAATTTATCTTGACAAACTAAGGAATCACATAAATCGTCTGCCAATATTTCTTCGAGATGAATTCAATAAGGTAAGATGAGAAGTATGAAAAGAGCGTCTTCTGCCTGGATTTGTCACTTAGGAATTAATTTATTTTTATTTCTTAAATTATTTTAATGAATTTTTCAACTTTATATAAAGCTTTTTTTTTCTTTATATATTCAAACATTATATCCGTATTGCTGTTGCATTATTCCCATTGCGGGGCCTGTAACTTTTATTATTTTCCTCACGGTGTCAAGGGATAGACTGTAAATTAAATGTGTAATAAAAAAAAAAAATTAATTTTACTGTAGATTTTACTTTAACTTTTTAATTTACAAAAGCTTCTCTAGTTTTTAAATCGCACATATTCCCACAAATACCAAACAAATAAGTTTTTTTTTTTGCTCATACGGCAGCTTTTTATAAAAAAAGCTTTTTGTGTGTGTGATTAAGTTGAAGTTATTCGATACAAAAAACTTTCTAGTAAAAATAAAATAATTCTAAATTTAGCATATTTACGTATTATATATAAACGTTAACTCTATGTAGTTGATATGTGGTCCTGTGGCGCAATGGATAACGCGTCTGACTACGGATCAGAAGATTCCAGGTTCGACTCCTGGCAGGATCGAAGATTTTTTTTTTTCTTTTGCAGACTTACTTTTATTTCTTTCATTTCATTAATATAAATATAAAGTAAATCATCGATCTACTATTTGTTAGTTGTTTTATTTTATGCTTAGGAAAAATTTTGTTTGTAAAGTTTAAAACAGAGTGATTGACTTGATTATTTACTAACAATGGACCCTCAATGTAAATGAAAGCTGACGGTCAAGTACTTCACACGCGTGCTTCGTATATGTTATTGAGATATGCTTATATGTGCAAAGATATTTCTGTATCTAGTAGCTTAAAAAATTGTGTATATTAATTCGGTCATTGCGTTTGCAGCGAGTAGTTATCAGAAGACTTATATATACAGGGAATAAAGAAAATAATACGAACACCTGCAGCTTTTATTATATATCTCTACAGGGGATGGACAAAATAATATGAACACTAGACGATAAAGGGTTTGCATTCCCCTTAGCTTGGAATACAAATTGAATTGAAGTTAAATTAAAATTGAATTGAAATAGAATTCGAATTGAAACTCAAATGTGTTTCTCTCTGTACTATTTTTGTCAAAACAGTAGTACTCAAGTTAATGCTGAGTTCTGCTGTTCCTTTTGCCACGACAGTTTTATGTTGTCTGACCTGTCAATCCTGTCAATGCATAGTGTTCATACTATTTTGTCTATCCCTGTATATATACACTATTGATGCTGAATGAACGCAAATGAAACGTTCGGTTTTTTTAGATTAATCATAACTTTTGTTTACCTCAAACTCTAAAAATGCAAATTTGAAAAGATAAGAAATATACAAAAATTATGGATCGATCTAAAATGCTAAAACATTATGAAATGAACGAAATAAACTTTTGATTTCTGAAAATTTCATTTAAACAAATCCGCTTTTTCGTTTTGTAATTTGTGTTTCAAAGCTTCAAACTTAGTTTGAATTTTCAAAAATTAGTCTTTATATTCTTAGTTTATGTTACGCATATCGAGTTTGGAATAATTGGGATAATACATCTACATCTACCAGCTAAAAATATGAAAATATATAAAAAAAATACTTTTCGCGATACAAATTTTTAGTATTAGATTACAATCTATAGCATAACGTTTGCAAAGGCAAAATAATTGTTTGGTACGCGATAATAGTTTCAATAGATCAGTTAACTTATCATCTTAGAGAACAAAAATTGAAAGTAACTATATATAGATATTATAGTTTTAATGAAGACAAGCCATCAATTGTAAGGCGAGTATTCGATTTTCCTTATTCCAATTGACGCGGACAGCTGTACAGATACAGGGGATGGATTAAAAAATTGGGACCACTGTGATGTGTAGCATCAACTTGCTACATATTAGCAATATTGCTTCCGTGTAAATAATGCGACGCGTATGTATTGCAGATTTTACGAGCCAAGTTAGATCTATTTATAGGTGATATTTCTTGCATAATATACGACAGTTAAAGCAAACGATCGGCAAAATGTGCGATCTTCGAAAGAGGGCAAATCGTGAATCTTTTAACGTTTTACGAGCGACGGTATCCATTATAATGACAGAGAGTACACAAAAAATGTTAAAACATCATCCGCAAAGAGGAGTAGTAAACTCGAAATGAGCTGACCGAGGAAACCGAGGAATATTCAAAACGATTGTGGCCAGACAACATCAAACTAGCGGGACAAAAATGACAGCAAAACTTAACATTCACTTGAATAATACAGTTTCAACGAAGCTCCACTAAACTAACATTTACAGAAGGACTATAATTGCAGAACTTTTGATTGATTGTTAGGTGTTCATATTATTTTGCCCGTCCCTTGCAAATGGTTCATGAAAGTTTCTCTACCAATGTCAATGTAACTTCATTGGTAAAGTAGCATAATGTGGAAATATTAAAAGGAATATAAGAGACACCAAAGAATGTATTTGTCGATAGATTCGCAAGTATTTCCCATAAATCTGTTCAAAAAAATCTGTCAAAAATGCAAAAACTATTAATAAAAAAATATATAATTATATATAGTTCAATATACATTGTCCACTCATTATTCCATACAATGAAGTCAAATAGCGGCATGTGATAGCTATGCAAACCACTATATATATATGTATAAGCAAATTCTTAAGGTAGATAATAATCAAGATTGGAATCTAAGCGCTTATGATAAAAATGGAAAAAGTCTGCCACACCCATCCGATATACATATATGTACATAGAACTTTTAAGATAAAGGTGGTGGGTATACAAGATTCGACCTTAGCCGAATGTGTCTTTCTTACTTGTTTTTTTTTTTTTTTTTTTTTTTTTTTGTTGATTGTCTTTTCCTGAGGCAATCTTATATCAATTGTGTAAATTATTCAATAAGTTTTATGCCGATTTGAACTCTATGATGTTTATACAAACACACATAAATACACACACACTCCCATACACGCGAATACATACATACAGACAAACACTTAGACCACATTTTCGTAATTACTAGCAAATATATTGAAAATTTACATATTATCAGCTGCTCTGTCAAAGTTCTATTGACGCGAGCGTGAATATATTTTAAACAAAGGCGGAATAAGCACAATTCAAAAGTAACGTAAAACAACTAAGAAAGTTGTATATGCCTGAAGGCGAATTTTGTGCACTTTCCAATTTACACTTAAATGGTTTGTTAATATTGAAGTGATCGTGCGGTTTTGAAATGCAACCAAACTCCAATAATTTCAATTCTTTGTCACTTATAGTACTAAAAGCGTGTATTAGGAAAAGACGTGAGCGATACCGATCGAATTTAAAATATTTATAAAAACAAAAAGTTTACACTAAAACAAAGCAATAAGAAATTGCTACGATGTAAAAGTGTTTAAATCAAATAAATAAATAAATAAATAAATAATTTAAAACAAATAAATAAATAAAAAGTATAAAAAAAAGTACAAAAATAAATTTAAAAAAAATAAAAATTAAAAAGATAAATAAAAATTTAAAAACATAAATAAAAATAATAAAAAAGAAAAAAATGAACAAAAAATTAAAATTAAAAAAATAAATAAAAATAATAAAAAAGAAAAAAATGAACAAAAAATTAAAATTAAAAAAATAAATAAAAATAATAAAAAAGAAAAAATGCACAAAAAATTAAAATTAAAAAAATAAATAAAAATAATAAAAAAGAAAATATGCACAAAAAATTAAAATTAAAAAATAAAAATAAAAAATTGAATTATTAATGCAAAAAAGGAAGTGACAAGCATACTACACCCTTTTAAGGGCATTCAATAAGTTCCACTTGTAGTACCATGTGCATGCGTAAATGTAAATGTGTTTAGATACATTGGCCTGTAGAAAAAGTCGTAACGTGTTCTTAACATAGGATCGTATTACATATATTCAATAGAATTTTTTTTTTAACAACATCAGTCGTTATAATGATTTATTATATATTAATTAATTAATTTTATTTTACATTCGATTTATTATAAATTAGTTTAGTTTAGTTTAACTTTGATAAGAAAAAAATCGAAATAAAAATTTTATTATTAGACGTTATCATGTGTCATTACTTTTCAGGCAAGCCCTTTGATTTATGGATAACACATACTGTTACATTAAAATGAAAATTACAACAACATTACTATTACTAATTACACTCTTTAAAATGTTAGCATAAGCGCCGCAATTTAGTTATATTTCAGAGGTCTGTGTCAACGGTGGCTTTAAGAGATTTGTTGTTGTGATATTTTAAAATAAATTTGAAGCAAAATAAACAACAAAATCAAAGCAAACAGATACTTTTTAGAGATTAAGATAATTTTATTAACTGATTTTATTTAATTTCATGAGATTTTGAAAAGAAATAATGAATTAAAAAAAAAAAAAGAAAAGAAGAAAAGAAAAACCAGAAATATGACTAAAAAAACGAGGAGCTTAACGTGATATTAAAAATGGTTCTTTCACAGTCTTGTTTATAATGTTGTACGTAAAGTTTATTGATTTCAACTAAAACTCATCTGGAATTTAAATGATCGGCATATAAAATTCGTTGCAAAGTGAATCGTCTCGCGTTCTGTCAATATGTTGCGATTGTTTATAAACATTTTATTTTTAATAAAAAATCTTTCTTTAATTCACTCAAATGATCTTGATAATGATAAAGATGTACTTACATCTCTAACGAAAAAGAAGCCACATATCATTTTTATATTAGCTGATGATCTGGTAAGTAATCTATAAAACATCTCAAGTATAGGGATTTTCATTGCATCTCTTAACGTAAGGCTTATTAAAAATGCCAGTTCTTTGATTAGTAGTATAGATATAGATTCTTAATGGAACCTGAATTCCGTTATTTCGTCTATTTGTTTTTGAATTTGGTATGCTCCACTTTATAAACCGAAACGTGAATTTTCATAAACATATAATCGGGGTCGAAATTACCAAAACTTGTCCCAAGAAAAATAATTTTTTATGGACAGAAGCTGGAATCTGGCA
>KK351068.1:215015-231129 GCA_000671755.1 Glossina brevipalpis | reverse complement strand
TATAAACCTCATTTTCGGTGTTGGGTCCTAAGGTCCTAAAATTCAACTATAGATTTGAATAACCCATAAATCTGTCCGAAATAAAAAAAGTAAGTAGGAAAGTTATATTCGGCTGTGCCGAATCTTTTATATCCATCACCGTTATCTTGAAAAAGGGGGAAAAACTAAATTGTGATAGGTGGGCGTGGCAATGAAAGAACTTCCAATTTTTTTTGCGTAATTTGAAGCCGGGATCTTCTTCTTTTTGCGGCCAAGAGAATGGTTATCGCAGACGGACAGACGGACATGTTTAAATCGATTCTAAATTTGATGCTGATTAAGGATATATATCCTTTGTGGGGTCTCCGAAATTTTGCTTTTGGTGGTTACAAAATAAATGACAAAATGAAATATACCTTTCACCATGGGTGGTGGGTATAAAAATTCTTCTTTACAACCCTTACTAGGTAGGGGAGAGGAGCGTAAAAATAGTTTCAATCGGTTAATTGATAACATTTATGAAATTTTTGGCATTTTTTAGATATTAATTTCTAGTGGTGGATATAAACGATTCACGATCACGCATATCACATAACTTTCTTTTTTACCTTGTGTACCTTCTAATTCAAGTTCCAAAAATACATCATAAAGCGGTCTTTTTTGAGAAAATGTTTATTTAACACCCACACCCACAGGCAGGATATAAATATTCGAATTCTTTTAAAATGTGTTCAATTGTGCGCTTATCAGAATTATTATATGCATTTTATATATTTATGTAACATATATTGTGTGTATAAAACATTTTCTTTAGATTCTCTCTAATATTATGCATACAAATATTTAGAAAAGTTATATCCGTATATTTTGCATACGTCGGTTGAAAGGAATTTCTGATAATAATGCAAGACGCCCAATATAATATTTTTCATATCAACCAATCAGTTTTTTTTCGCCCGTTATTGTACGGTCTTATTAGTTTAGAATTAGAATTAGAATTTTTCAAACTCATTTTTGAAATCTATTATAAAAAATCACCCATTTATTAAGAAGTTCTGTTCGATCCCTTTTATTAAAGAGATAATTAGAGTTCAAATACAAAATTCAAGGCACTCAACACTCGATTTTACATCAAATAGATTTTGATTCTAATCATGTCTTATGTAAAATTCCAAACTTAAACTGGCTTTCTTTGCTGGAGATGAATTCGTTAGAAATTGCTGTCTTCTTTTATAGCGAAGCGACGGTGCATTAAAGTCCCTTCAAGTTCTACATAAGCATTTTCGTCTCTTTGACCCATGTACGCCACGAACAAATCGTATCCAGATTAGCTGTAGACTTAATTTCTTATCAGTTTTTCTAGGAGACGGCGTTACTAATCTGAAAGTATATACCAAGAAAAAATTTTTTGAAACTTTGTTATAGCGTTATCAAGCTTTCCTGCAGGCGTTTTTTCACCAGTTTGCGATTATCGCAATAATGTATTAAAATTGAACGAACACGAGGCCTAATAACGAGCATATACAAGAAGAATTACTTTTTGTGTTTAAATCGAATGATAGCGCTCTTGCATCGTGATCGGTATTGGTTAAGGAACGCATTATACGCCCGAAGCTCGAATAATCATGACGCATTAGGCTAACCGAATTATTATGTTAAAGTTAAAGTTCGGTAAAGCCGAACTGTGACCTCTTGTGAGTTCTTTCAAACCAACAAAATCACGGCTAAAGAAGGCTAGCAAATGATACAAATAATGATATGGAGAAGGGCTCCAATATACGGCGAGTCAATATAGCTTGATTTTTCATATATTGTAAAGCCAGCCTAGACAACCTTATCCGCAGTGAACAGTTACCGAACATTTCTCGCTTTGATTAAGGACTGCTTGAACCGATCACTTATTATCCACCTGAGCAACGATTGAATATGATGGTACACAAAAAGTGAGTCCTTTTGTGGATAGCCTCAAATAATCCTTTGAACATTTCGGTCCGAAATTTATATTCTATCGGAAGAATGGGAAAAATGTTTAGTCAATAATGGATAATAAAAAAATCTTTTTTTGTCAACTTGAAGCTGGCGCTTTTTTTAAGGAAAAAGAACTGATAAGGAATTAAGTCAACATTTATAATATTCTTTTTACTCCTTTGATTTTGATGTCTTATGCTTACGGGAACACTAATCTACTCTAATCTTTTCCAAAAGCGAACAGTAGCTAACTATTCGGCACGATTATGCCTAAAATTTCGAGTACTTTGCGAACTTTGTATATTGTCTTACAATCAATCAATCAATAGATTTTCAATTGAATTTTGAAAAGAGATTAGAACCATCGTTAGAAGAGAATAAGACGGTTCTTCTATGAAAAGATCCCACATCTATATAGAATAATTTTTCTTTAGGGTTTCAATGATGTGGGTTTTCGTGGATCTGCCCAAATTCCTACACCAAATATTGATGCCTTGGCATTCTCGGGAATCATATTAAATCGATATTACGTTAATCCTATTTGTACACCTTCACGAGCGGCCTTAATGACAGGAAAGCATCCTATACATACTGGTAAGTCTTTCTTCAAGACGTTTAGCATTTCCTTTCTAAAGTAAAATATGAGTTCTCTCTCTCTCTCTCTCTCTCTCTCTCTCTTCCAGGTATGCAGCACACTGTTTTATATGGCGCTGAACCGCGAGGTTTACCTTTAACAGAGAAACTTATGCCACAATATTTTAATGATTTAGGGTAAAGTCACATAATTTTGCATAAAGTTTCCTTCTAACCTTTATTCAATGTAAGCGTTACCGTTTAGATATTCTTCACATATTGCTGGTAAATGGCATTTGGGTCACTATAAACACGTTTATACGCCTTTATATCGTGGTTTTCGATCGCACGTGGGCTACTGGACAGGACATCATGATTGCTTCGATCATACCGCAGTAGAAAGTCAACAATGGGGTTTGGATATAAGAAATGGTTTCTATATAATTTCTTTACTTCTTTACTGTATCATAGTAATAATAAGATCGATAATTAGGTTTAGATGTTGGCTATGAATTACACGGCAAATATACCACGGATTTGGTAACAGAAGAATCTCTTAGAGTAATAACAAATCACAATGTTTCCGAGCCTCTTTTTTTGTATGTAGCACATGCAGCTGTACATTCGGGAAATCCATATAATCCATTAGTTGCGCCAGACGAAGCCATAGCTAAAATGAAACATATATCGGATTATAATCGAAGAAAATATGCTGGTAAATACACAGATAAGATTATTTACATTTTTATATCTATGGTACTCATAGTATTCATAATAAGAAACATTCCCACAATAGACCATTTCTTCATATTGACATCATAATAATGTGACAAAACAATAAAATCATAAAACATCATCAACACTATTAGTTAACATTATTGTGACGTATATATGTGAACATTCCCTCATTAAACAATTCAATTATTTGACAAAAATAACAATAACAACAACAACAAGAACAATAACAATAATCTTTTCTATTACAGCAATGGTTACAAAAGTGGATGATTCTGTAGGGCGTATAGTGCAAGAGCTACAGAAGCGACAAATGCTTAACGATTCAATTATCATTTTTAGTACAGATAATGGGGGACCGGCTGAAGGTTTTAATTTAAATCATGCATCTAATTGGCCTTTACGTGGTGTAAAAAATACCCTTTGGGAGGGCGGTGTAAGAGGTGCTGGTTTATTGTGGTCACCACGTTTAAACAAGACTCGCCATTTAGCCGATCAAGTTATGCACATAACAGATTGGTTACCAACTCTTCTAACGGCTATTAATGATAACCAATCTTTACCGTAAGATTGAACATAAATAATAATTAATCTATTTAAGGAAAAAAGGAAAATGTTTTTTTAGTGTTACTACCTCTAAAATAGACGGGATCAGTGTATGGCATGCTTTATCTGAAGATGAGCCTTCACCTCGTACGACTGTACTTCATAATATAGACGACATTTGGGGCAGTTCAGCATTAACTGTGGGTGATTGGAAGATTGTAAAAGGCACTAATTATCAGGGTGCTTGGGATGGTTGGTATGGTCCGGCTGGCGATCGTGACCCAAAAATGTACGATTACAAAGCTGTACGTTTAAGTTTGACGGGTCGTGCTTTAGAGGCTATAAATATGCTGCCCACAACCGCGGATATTATACGTTTGCGTTCACAATCAAGTATTGATTGCAACGTCAGAATGCCGTATTTAAAAGACGGCATAAAATGCAATCCCTTACAAGAACCTTGTCTTTATAATATAAAAGATGATCCATGCGAGAACTATAATTTGGCCTACAAGTAGGTATGTGGTGTCTGTCAAAGCAGTGAAAATAATTTATTTTTTTTTTTGTTTTTTGAGATATCCGGACATATTGCACACAATTTTATTGGAACTTGATTACCTCAATGGCACTGCAGTGCCACCTTCAAATAAACCTTTAGATCCTCGTGCTGCACCTAGCAGATGGAATTACACTTGGACCAATTTCGGAGATTATGATGAACTTGAGTATTCCAGTGTTTATATTGGAAAAATTTAATTGTTTGTCGACAATAAATATACATTTTTTTTTTATAAAACATTTTTATTTATCATTTCCTTTATAAATATACATACGCACAAGGTAGTCGTATTATCAAATGCCAGGGTCAATTGCTTAAATTATGATTTGTTTTAGTTTGTTTTTTTTTCCATTTTTTGCGTATCACTTTAAAGGACACTTTTTTTTTCTTTAAATTATAAAAAAAAAAAAATTCATTTAAATAATCTTAAAAAATAAAAATCAAAAGAAAAATTGCTAAAAAGACTATTTTTAAAAAAAATATGCCACGCATTTTCATAAAGTGCTAAGAATTTAAATTAATAAGAGGAGAGAGAGGAGAAAGAAGTCTTCAATTTTAGTATAATTAAAAAAAATCAACTAGATCGCCTAAAGAAAAAGTCTAAAGAATAATTGATTGAGTTGATCTCACTTTAGTTTCACAGTTTTTATCTGCATTAGAAAATCAACAAACATTAGGTAGAAAGTCATTTCCAGTTTTCTTTGCCAACATTTTAAACGCTTAATAACGATAGCCGCTGCCATCATTTTCACCGTTTCCGCCGCCGCGTCCGAATCCATTGCCTCCTCCTGGTTGATCGTAATTGTAACCATTAGAACCGCCTCCATTGCGACCACCGCCATTACGATACCCACCGCCGTTACGTCCTCCACCTCCATTACCACCAGAACGGCCGCTTGAGTAACCTTGGCCGTTGCCACCGCCAAAACCATTTGGGGCGCCGCTTGAATAGCCATTGGAGCCTAAACTTTGACCACCGCCACCGCCGCCGCCACCACCGCCATTACGATGACCACCTCCGTTACCGCCATTGGGACGACCGCTTGAATAACCATTAGCGCCTAAGTTTTGCCCATTAGAATAACCGCCCGATCCACCAGCTCCACCACCGCCACCACTGCCACCACCGCCACCACCTCCGCCAACCCCATTTTGCTCATAAGAATAGCCATCACCATCACCGCCGAAACCTCCACCGCTAGCATCACCTTCATAACGAACCTGTGGGCGATAGCCTTCCTGATCAGCTTCGTATTCGACAACCTAAAAAAGGAGATCGGAATGAAATAAACGAATTTGAACACGAATACATCTTGGACTTCAGTTGTGTAATGTCTTCTCCCTTCGTTTTATCTGCTAAGCTAAAGGTTAAAGTTGTTCGCAACATTCTTTCTAATTTCTTTTAACGTATTAACTTATCCAAGTCTATCATTTAATTATGGAAACGATCGATTTGAAATCAACAGATGCACTTTATAATGTTTCCCCTCCATGAAAAGTTTAAAATGTAGGGTGGAGATGGGAATATGGAAATGAAGGAGCATTTATCGATCACGCGCTATTTAAGAGTAATTTAGGAAATGTTTTTAATATCGAATATATTCAAGGTATGATTTCAACCAAAGTTCGGAGTATAATCGATTCGACGCAAATACCCACAATTTTGATGATGATTCGTATTTCAAAAGCTTGATCATATAAAATTTAACTTGGGATCAATGTATGCACTAATATTCTTAAAATGCTTACTTGCTTTCTGCCGTCGGGTAATAAAACGTTATATTGACCAGTTGTATAATCACCATCACGCATTTCAGAATGACCGAACGAGAGGCTATTGGGAGCATCCTCAACTTGATAGTTAAATTCATATTTAGCTGGTTCCTAGAAATTGCGGAATGAACAGACGTAAAGAGAAACTTTGGTTTTTTTTTTTTTTTTGTTTTTTTCATAAATTATAGCATAACCAAAGACCAATTAGAAAAGCATCCTGAAAGCGTGAATGATGGTGTTACGTAAAAAATTTTTTGTATACTTGTTGTTGTTCTTTCTTACTGGGTGTTGTAAAAGGCCACTGTCAACGTGTATAGATTGTTTTTCTATTTTATGTTTTGGTTATCGTTTTTCTTGGGTTATTTTGAGTTGGTTGATCTTTGAATTTTTTGTGTTGCGCTGTATAGATTTTAGTTGAGTCTACGGAAGCGTTAGTTTTGTTTCTTTATGATAATGTTTTAGTTGGACTTACATTGTTATCTTGACCACCGTCGTAACCACTCGAGCCACCACCATAACCATCGGCTCCACTGCCGCCAGATTGACCCGGCGGTAAATATTCTTGGCTTTGACCGCGACCATTTCCATTGCGACCGCCACCACCGGAAGCTGGTGGACCGTAACTATCAGAAGGACGGCCACCACCTCCACCTGATCCAGGTGCTCCATAAGTAGAAGAAGGTTTACCGTTGCCATTTGAACCACCTGAACCTGGCGCTCCATAGGTAGACGAGGGTCTGCCAAAGCCATTACCACCGTTGCCATTGCCGGGAGCACCGTAAGTAGATGAAGGTCTGCCGGAACCACCATTACCGCCTCCTGAGCCAGGAGCTCCGTAGGTAGATGAAGGTCTTCCCGAACCACCGTTACCGCCCCCTGAACCAGGAGCACCATAAGTAGATGAAGGTCTTCCAGAACCGCCATTACCACCTCCTAAACCGGGGGCACCGTACGTTGACGAAGGTCTACCTGCAGAACCACCGTTACCGCCCCCTGAACCAGGCGCACCATAAGTAGATGAAGGTCTTCCTGAACCGCCATTACCGCCTCCTGCACTGGGTGCACCATACGTTGAAGAGGGCTTTCCAAAACCGTTGCCACCACCAGCGGAAGGTGCCCCATAAGTATCTGATGGTCTTCCACCTCCATTTCCGCCTGCACCTGGAGCTCCATAGCTACTAGACGGGCCTCCTCCACTAATGCCATTTGATCCAGGAGCCCCATAGATATCCGACGGCGCCAACGGTGAACCACCTCCACTTCCTCCGCCAGCAGATGGCGGTAAATATGAGTTCACAGGTGGTTCTGGACGCGCTAAAACTGCGGCCACCAATAGCGTTACACAAACAAATTTCAACATTTTTATTGCACTATTTTTTCACAATCCTTTTTAATAACTAATGAGAAACTACTCTTTTACAATTAATAAATTGCTCAGTTAAAATGGTAATAACAGGAACTTATGGCAAAGGTCCTGTTAGACACAAGTTGACGCTTTACCTCAATACCGCGCACTGGAGCTTGATTTTTTTGGAGATGATAAGATGAAAACGAAAATTCTGACTGACGTTTCAATACAAACCGCGCAAATATTTATATGAGCGCTATAAGCAGAATCCACACCGCATTCGACGCTGAGCCAAGTTTAGAGAGGATCTGCCGATTGTAAATGATGGTATGATTTCGTTTTAACGTTTTGTACGTATGTTACTTATTAGGAAGCTTTATATTACATATATACACAATATAAACAAAGCAACATACTCACATGCACAATTGACATGGAAACAATCACTCGTGCCACATGTTGATGCCACTCTAAAGTCAGCCAGTCAACCAGAGTTTGGCAGTGTAGTTCAGTACACAGTTCATCTTTATTTAATCTAAAGTCATTCATGTGCAATCTTCAGAACATATGTGTGAATGAATGTATAGATATATGCTTATAAGTATGATGTACACACAGAGATCAAGACAAAGCATACAGCATAGCTTAGCTGACATATTGTTATCAAAGAAGTTGTGTGTGCTCTTGTTCCACGTGTTAACGAAAAATAAATAAAAAAAAAAAAAAAAATACAAAACTAAAAAATAAAAAATAAAACAAAAAAAAAAAGAATTAAAATAAAAAAAAAAAGTGCATATACTCTACATATAGATTGCAGTATTCAACACACTTATAAGCTATGATCGGCTGAAATAGAAGAAGCATCTTTGTTCGTTATTACAACCAGTGATTGTATTATTGTCTAGTTTTGTTTTTAATTTTTATAACGATCTCCTTGATGATTTTCATTGAAAATATTCGTTGTGTTGCTATTATTGTTGTTGTTGTTGTTGTTATTGTTATTGTTGAAGCTTTTGTTGTCATATTTTTTCAAGAGCCATAAGTTTTATTTTACCAAAGTAGGAGCTATTGACAAATCTGGGAGATTGTTTTGCAAAAAAATAATCGTGAAATCTAACATATTTATATATGTACGTATAGGTATAGGTATATATATATATATGTGTATATGTATATGTATATGTATATGTAAATATATATATTTATGTGTATATTCATGCAGACATACCGTCACATTCACACGTAGGTTTCTCTTCTTGTGTTTTTCGTCTTCTTCTTCTTCTTCTTCTTCTTCTTCTTCTAATATTAATTAATGCAAACGTTAAAATTATTTTTAGATTTCCATCTCATTAGGCAACCGTCAACATGCGGCTCATTAGATACACACATATATATACACAATTATTGCAATCAGGAGTCGTAAGACTATTTATGATCGTAAATATTTAAGTAAATGGCAACGGGAAGGAGAGAGGAGGGTAGGTACCCGTAAAAGCAATAAAAGAAACAATAAAGTAAATCAGTAAAACCCACATACAAATGGATGCAATTCACGATATATTTTAATGCATACGAATACGTATAATTGAATTTGGTGCTAAATATTGCACTTTAAAAGAAAACTATAAAATTTACCTCATATAACAGTAAATGTCCTTGAGTCATTGTCTTAGAAATCATTTAACAGAATATTGATACTTTAGAAAGCAATGAATGAACATCTGAACTGGCCACAATTCAATTCTTAATATTAATTTTTAGTTTTTAGTTTTTATTTTTTTTTTTATGTTAGCTTTTAATAATGCATTTAAAGTGAAGGGAATGAAAGATAAACGTTTGCATTATATGAGAGTAAAGGTCAAGAAAACTAGGATAAGGTCACAAAGAAAGCGATTGTATAAGTATTGTAAATTAAGAAAAAAATTTCATATAAAAGCAGAGCATAGTTCTCATAGTAACCGTCTCCTTCTAAAGTATGAAAGTTATGAACGATAACTATTCATAACTTATTATTCGCCATAAAATAACAAAGGGTTTATACTGTCGCCGTGTAAATGCTTACTTTTCATGAAACTCCTTAAAGGAGTGTGGATTCCCAAACATGAAAGAATATCGCGTTTAAATTTAATAAAAATAATTTTTTTAACAAATGATTTCTTATTCTTTATCTATATTTTCATAATAAAAGACTAAAGATTATAGAGTACCCTGGGAATCCTTATATAGAAAGGGATCCGAAATAAATAAAAACATTGACCTGAGCCACGCCGATCCTACTTTGGTACGACTAATAAAAGTTTTATCTCATTTTTGCAATAAAATACCAAAAATAGTACCGTATTGCCCTGCAAAGTGGTTATTATCATATAAAAGGTTCCAAAATGTACACGGACAAAGTCGAAATTTAGAAAAAATAATTTTTTTTTACCAAAGCATCTACTATTCTTTATATATTTCCATAAAAAAAAGTATAGCTATACAAAGGCCGTTTTTCATGAGAAATTTTATATAGGTGGGGGTCTTTAGAGTACAGCTTAGTGGTCTAAACCCACTAAAGTGGGTATGTTTATATGCTAATCACTTTTTTGTATCAATCCGTTCCTTTATAAAATAATAAAAGATAGGATCCATTGCAGTATAAAGATGCTTTTTCTTGTATGAACTTTTTTAATCTCACCCCATAAAAAGTTTCGAGATTCTTTTAATACGCTAAAGTCCAATTTTTCCTAAATTTTTATCGAGAAATATTAAAAATGCAAAGTTGTTTTTATGTAATAATTTTTCAAAAGAGTGATAGAATAAGCGGTTCTATTCAGTCGATTTTCGAAAAGCCTTGGACCAGAATATGTGATTATACAAAATTTCATGAAAACACCTTACATATCACGATCGAGATAAATTTAAACAAAAACACATAATTACAAGGACGTAGACTTTAAACGGACAGACGGACAGACAATTCTTGAAAGATTATAAGTCTTTAAGGATAATAAAAGGTCTATCTCAATATCTAAGAAGTTTACGTATACAAATTTTTTATACCCTTACCTTAGCCTGAACTGAGAATGTGTGAACTCGAATAATCAACTGCCTCAGTGTCACTAATTCAACAACTTCTGCTTTGGGCTTTACATTTGTCTGCCATTGCTTCGCTTGTCTCTTATTATTATACCAACCACCGAAGGTAAGCGTTTCGAAGATAGCTTCTGGGCATTATATATACAATGAAAATTATGCGGTGGTGGATATAAAAACAAATAAGAATCCTTTAATATCCATATCCATCATAAAAACCATAGACTTAGAGTAAAATTCGAAAAAAACAGAGTTCATGAGTAGTAAGCAAAATACCCAGAAAGCAGAGTTGTTTTGAGTTTGTATAGTACTATATAAGCCTGTTCTCTGATCGATTTGGCCCATTTTCAACATCAGCGCGCGTCCAAGAACTTTTAATGTTTTTTCAAATTTGATCGAGATATCTTAATCTCTTCGATCGGAAAAATGCTTATCGCAGTCATTTTATAGATAAGCAGGCAGACATATGGACAGACACGCTTATGTGGATTCTAAATTTTTATACTAAACAAGACTACGTACACTTTATTTGGGTCTTTAAAACTTCTTTCTTGATACAAACGTTTAAATAAAAAGCTGAAATCTCAAGACTTTATTATATTACATGGACGAGGTCGTTGTTTTCCGTAGAATAGCTAATACAATATAGTCCGAAATTTCTATAGATATGTTTAGTGCAATTTATAAAAAACTAATTTTGTTTTCTCGAGAAACCAGACGGCTCCTTTGACCGATTTGATCCATTTTCTATATACACCAAAGTGGAGAACATGCATTGTTTCTTCCAAATTTGAAATCTATATCTCTCCTTTGACTAATCTAAACCATTTTCTATAAAAACAAAAGTGCAGGACTTGCTATATTTCTGCCAAATTTGATATATATCAAATACAAAATTGATATCTTCATTTTTACGACCAACAGAATGTGCACCACAAACATGACATAGATGAACGAAATGGATGGAAATTTGGTGCTGATCAAAAATACATATGGTCTATGGAAGTCTCTAAAATTTCCTTCTGGATTTTTGAAAAAAATGACAAAACCAATACAATCTCTGATTCTTCAGCGATAGATACAGAAATACATGAAAGATTTAGTCCAGCATTAAAGCAGTTTAATTGCAAGCGAAGGACAACTACATAAATATTGAAAAGTTACCTCGTGTTTTAACAATTAAAGATATGAAGAGTAAGGATAACAAACAATATAGAATATTCTAGAAATTAAGGAAAAACAAATAAGAAAGTTTTGTTCATCTTATAGCGAAGTTTGAATATCAACCTTTTCAGGCTAATATTCAAATCCTGCAAACTATTTAGTTAGTTGCGAACATATCATTGGCCGGCGAAAGCCGTCACTAAATTTTACACACTATACACTAGCGTGTTTGCGATATTAATGCCTATGCGAATGCATAATTATGCTTACACCTTGCAAACCTAACTTTATTCATTAGTATTAAGTTAGCTGTAAGTGATTCTTTTGATTAGTCATGTGACTGTACCCACAATGCAGTCGTGAAGCAACACTAGTGGAAATAAGTCGCAAGAAAATAATAGAAAAATAGACTTGTAAGACTTAAAGTAGCATAATCTACAAAATTCTTTTGTCGTATTCTAACTTGTGTTCGCAACGAAAATGCAAAGAAGTTCGTTGTATGCTTCTAAGAAGCTTCCAATCATTAGTAAACTAATGTATTCGACCAAGTTTTAAATTTTTATCTGAATGCCTGGAGTCGAATTGAATTCAAAAAACATTAAAAAATATGTTTTCAGTTTGTGAGGGCTGTTGTTAGGAGCATACGTCCCGAAAGTGTTTTACGAACGACACATGACAACAATGCACCAAAAAATCTTGACTGAATCTTTTAGAAATTTTACATCGAATAACATACTGGTGCTATAGGAAGTTATGCTGCCCGTTTTAAGAAATTGGGAAACAGTAATGAAACCGAGCATCTATACTGCTCGCAACAGCTCACAACTGCAATGATTATAGACAGCAATTTATAAAGAAACTTCTAAAGAGACTGACGAACGTTTCACTAACATAACCAGTAATTTGTACACTTTTTATAACCTCATCGAAACTAAGAAAACTTGAAGGAAAATTTTTAAAGCACCCAATGCCTAACCTAGATACACTATCATTCTTATTAATCTCTATATAAATCATGTTCGATTTCATAAGAGTTTAGTGGCCAAACATCTGTAGAAATCAGAGAAGTTTTGTATTTTTTTTAAACTTAATTTTGAGTTCCAAGGAATAATTATATATAATTCATGTAATATATTATTATAATCGAGGCTTTCGAATCCTGAGTACGAGACTTAAACAAAAGCGTAAGTTAATGTGATTGTGAGAATCATTTTTGCAGTAATTATTATTTTCTCTCTCTCATTTAATTAAAATATTTATTTGATTTTTTTATTTAATTCAACTAGACGTACTTTTTTATAAATTTTAATCATTTCGCATAAACAAAGAAAATTTATCACATAAATCGATATACAAATCACACAGAAATTCTTCAAAACATAATATAACAAATAAGCCAAATATATGCTCAGGAGATTAGAGCAAACACAAAGAAATATTTGCAATATGAAGACAGAGTGGTGCTGGAAGAACGCTGTAAAATATAGTGAATGATGATGGTTTTTTAAATAATAATAAAATATTTTCATTGCGAGTTCGTATATACTGACTTGAATAAATAAAACCCAAATAGTATATAATTCCTAAGAGGCCATTTGGTGGATTCCAACGATTTGGAATATCTTTAAAAAGATAAGAAAGCAAACCAAAGCTTTTCCCATATCTGCAAAAAAAAGATAAAAGTAATATTCGCATTCACACACAACTCCGTTCAAAAATTTAGTCACATTTTATTTATTTCTTTCTAAATAAATATTTATTAGGCTTCTACGAGACTGTCCAACATGTCGAACTGTCGAAATCGAATTACGGTAGCATCTTCTCTTCGAGGATAATTATGCGGCATCACTTGTAATCAAAATTGTTAAAAACAAATTTAAATGACACGCGCAAGCTGGTAAATTACAAAACTTATTTGATTAACGGAAAAACTCGTGGCATTATTCCTAATAGATCGTGATGGAGTCATCTGTATGACTAATTCAATCAAGCTAAGTCTTCAGACTGTGTGAAACTAAACTAGCAAAAAAGTTACATTCGGTAGGTGCCGAACCTAATATACCCACCACCTTTACCTTAAAGAAATAGTCGGGAAGTCCTAAATTTCGATACTCTATAATATTGAGTAGGCATGGCAGATCGCTTTCAGGTCTTTTTTCTTCTTCGTCTATTAATAGAGAGCAAAAAACCGAGAAAATAGAAGTATTTTAAGCTTCCATTATACTGTAGGCATGTCCTATGACCAATTTGGATCATTTTCGATCCTAATGCATATGCAAGAATTTTCAATATTATTTTTCCAAACTTTGATCCAAATATCGTAATATTTTTGCGATCGTGAAAATGGTAACCAGACACATTACGCAGATAAGCAGACAATCGGATGGGCAGACGGAGGGACAGACTTGCGTAAGTGAGTTCTGAATTTGATATTAATCACACAATAATTAAATTTCAATAATCTATCGGGCGGACGTGATCGACGCTTTCCACTTTTGTGTAGATACCGCATAGTTAGCTAGGATATAATTGGAAATTTTTATAGATCTAAGTGTTATGATTTGTCGGTAAACGTTTACGTAGCACTGTATGCACTGCCCTTGAATCGATATTACCGATTTCCAATGAAAATTCGAACGTAGCCATGTATCATAAATGCCGTGCTTGATTACTGACATTGGTCAGGTTTTCAGAAAAGAATTTTTTACTTCTTGAGCAAACAGATTGCACTTCTTCGGAGCGAACTTCAAATACTTCGAACGAATCTATGGATGCATCCTAAATGACATTGCCCTTAAGCTTAAACAAATATTTTCACAATCGCAGAGAGCAAGACCAGTCTTCAAGCACTGTACCGTGCACCTTGAGCATCGTATTTCTCTTATACATCCGTCTTCATAAGAAGTCATTCCTATACTACGCCATCCACAAAAGTTTTAACGGAATTCGTTGAGAAAATTTCGTTGAACCTTTGCCTTTCTTCGAAATTTTTAGTCCATGCAAGCAAATTAATTTGCAGAGACTTATTTAGTTTTAAAGTCTGTTTACTGAAAAGCTTCCTTTAGGAATACCCTACATACAGTATATATATCATATTTCCGGACAAGCCATAAAATCAAAATATGCATAATGTATATCATATTTCCGGAAGGGAACTAAAATTAAAATGTGAACCATATATTCGAACGGATGAATTGAAAAAATTCATTTAACTTACGGTGTATTAAATACTGCTGTGCAGCTAACTTTTGGACTTAAATCACATAATGCTTTATAATTGTTATTGTTTTCGGCTTTCACTTCCACATATGTCGCATAGATCGATACGCATAAGCCAACAAAACAACATATTCTCAATTTTAAATAAATTATGGCCGCAACCATATCCGTAAATTTGTAAAAGATACTTTTACTCCGTAACAAAAGCGAGAAGCAACTAATTATTAGTAAAGGATTACCACACTGGGCATTGCTAAGACTAAATTTTTCGTATTCTCGCTCTTTTAAATTCGTTTTCCTTTTGATGATTTCATCCAATTTGCATGAGAGTTATCATGACTAAGATCATGCGCAGTAAGCCATCTATCAACTTCGTTGTTCGTCTAATTGTATTGACACCTGCAGTCGGTTGGAAAAAAGGAAATTCCCACATAATATTTTTGAATTTATTAATAATAAATTTTTTGTTGTTTTTGTATTTTTTTTTTTGTTTCTTTTTGTTTTCGATTGTTATCTTCTTATTTGTAGGCAATAAAACTTAACAAGTGTTGAAATTTTATTTTATACTTGAATTCTTAAACAGAAGCAAAGTGTTTGAAAGATGTGTGTGTGTGTGTGTGTGTGCGTCTGTCTTTTTGATTTTTATTTCATCTGTTCAATATAACACACAAAAGCATGTGTGACACTAATTTTACACACGACACCACCATTACACGAATAGATTATTTTTGTGCTTTTGTTTTTCAGATGAAATGTAATAAAGAGTCAACAACAACAACAACAACAACAACAACAACAACAACTATAACGGTGTTAGATGTTAACTTCTGCAGAACAAAAAGGTTATGTCAAAAGCTTACGAGAAGAGCTTACCGCTAACCAATCGTGTGGCAATAAGTTCACTTAGTGTTATCTTTCTCTTTTACCTGATTTATGAGATCACGAACTCAGGTGACAATTTACATAAAGCAAACACAAAGGGAATAAAATAATATATTTTTTTTTTTCTTTTCGAAAATACATTTATTTCTATTTTACTTTTTTTTTTTCTTAACAAACGTCTCCTCAATTGCAAAAATTTAGCAATACAAAGAGTGCAAGACTGCTATGAATTACGGCCTGATTATCCCTATAAAGTGTCTTACAAATTTATTGCTTTTAAAAAAAAAAAAAAA
>KK351068.1:184101-203436 GCA_000671755.1 Glossina brevipalpis | reverse complement strand
TCATTTACAGTTATATACTTGCGCTTAATGCTGTTTTTTTCTTTTTTTTATAATAATCTCAGTGTAAGATGCAGATAGAGATTAAGTTGATGCTTAATGCTTAATACTTAATGATACGTGCTATTAGCATAACGTTGTGATTTTTCATCTATTCATTTATATACCTTACAGCACTGGCTGAGTAAGTAAGTATTAAATTTGTGCAATTATGTAGAACATTATAAAGAGGATTCACCGCCTTTTGATAGACCAAGAATTTCATAGTACATTTTTTGTACCGATTTAAGTAAGTCTGTCCATCTGTCTCTGTAATGATTATTCAAGTATTTTTGCGTTCAACCTGCATGCCGCAAATTTCGTAACATTTAATGAAATGTTAGAACGACAGAAACTCTTGAGAATGGATATGATTGAACAATTTTTTTTATATGACTATTCTCCTATAAAGATCTTTTTCGAAGTTGAAGTTGTTATATGAAAAAACGGTTTCAATTTGGAATATTTCTCGCCAAAAAGGAGTCCTAAAATATAGCATTTTATCAAAATAAATTCATGTGGAAAGTTTTGGTGGAAAGGCGTCTATTTTTTGAGTATTTTCCCACACAAATGTTCTTAAAAAAAAAAAAAAGGGTGGCCTTCATACGGCAACAAAACATTGTTTTCAGTATTTTATGATGGAGGTTAATCGCGAATAATGGTGAGATATAACATAGAAATTTATTGTGGAAAGTTTAGACAATTTAGATCTTATTTGTCGAACCGATCGCCATATAAGAATTCCCCTGAGAAGTAAACTTTCATAAGCCAAACAAGAAATGAATTCTAAAATTGCATTACAAAGTTAAGTATTTAATAATTTTTAATAAAGTAATTTAATTAGGTTAAATGCCTTATGGTATTCAACAGTCGACCTTATCCAACTTTGATGTTTTATTATAACGTATTATTATTGTTCCTATTTTATATGTCTGCACAATAGTTACTAATAATAGAAAAATAGGCGTTTATTCGATTATTTCAAAAAGCATTTAAAATCTAGTAGTTTTAGAATAAGTGAAACACTCCATGAGAGCAATCTTCAATTGGCATCAGCTTAAGTAGTTGTTTATTATAGTTGTAAGCCAACGCTTCCAGCTAAGATGGCACACACCCACAACTGTTCACCATAGAATTAATTTTATTATTATTAGTATTCTTACGTAGAGGAAAATTGTTTCTCAAGGAAATAACAAATCCAATCCCTAAATAACCGAGAATAGTTTTTCTACACTTAACGCTTACAATACTTTACACTTTGCGTTAGTTTATTCCTGTCAAGGAATATATAGAACGTCTTAAAATCTTCTTTACGTGGAACTGACGCATGGTTCGGCACACAGATGCGTAATCCACAATTGTCAGCAAGCTTTGATTGCAAATTTCAAGACACACGGTGCTCAAAGCAATGTCCTTTAAGGAGGCCATAACATTTTGCTTGTTTCCGGACAATTGGAAGCAATTTAGAAATAGAACATTTTTCATCTCCTTTAGAAGGAAACATTGAATTATTTATCGAAATTAGAACAAAAAGTAGAGGTACCAAGAAAAAAAGTGGGACCAAAAAAAGTGGTACCAAGTTGGAAAAGGTGGTACCCAGAAAAAGTGGTACCAAGTTGGAAAATATGTAGTCGAGCATATTGTAAAGGAAGTCGGTAGGCATCATAGAAATGGAGAATTTCACAACAACGAGACTTACTAACAGGCAAGAATCCTAAGAAATAAATCAAAAATGTATATAGCCCAGAAAAATATTTTAATTATATACTATAGAATTTAAACAAACAACCTCTCGAAAAGGCATGATATTGAAGCGCAAATTTACATGAGAGTCTGATGTTAACGGTATGTTTATCAACCCGGTTTCTTTGGATAAAACACAGTATCTACGAAAGGAACTATTTTCTATAACAAATGTTCTTACCTTAGCTAGAATCTATTGTTTATTTTAGAATACAATATTACAGCATTTTTACTCATAAACTTTCTTACTAGCTTTGCAATGGTCATTAGCCAAAGCTTAATAAACTTAGTTCATTGAACTAGAAAGGCATTGCCAAATTGTGTATTCCATCAAAATTTTTTGAATGGATCGTTACTCACAAACTAATATATTTTTCCAATTCAGCTCTAGTTTCTAAGAGGAAGATGGACCGTCGCTCACGTTTTAGAATTTAGTAGTCATTCTCTGGCGTCTCAAAGACTGTTGCCGTTTAAGATGATTTTAGTAAAGCCTTCGAATCAATTTCTTAGAGATTATTGATTTTTAAGCTTCCGTCCCCAGGCTACTTTTTACGCTTAGTGAAGTAGATAAATTTTTATCTCAGTAATAGAACGTATTAAAAGTTCTTTTTAACTCCATCGCCTGTAGCGAGTTTCTCAAGAAATTCAGTGTTCCTTAAGAGCAGCATTTAAGACGCTTTCCATTTGTTCTGAATTTTAACGATCTCCTTAATAAAGTCAACTCGTCTTAATGAGCGATCCGATGAACTCAATCTTCGACCAAATTGTTTACTAAATCTTGCTTAATTTTACCAATAGAACGTTCAAATGTCGTTCATAATGAAAAAAATTTAATTTATTGTTGCAGATCCCACAACAAAGATCAAAGGCTAAAGATGATAAATCACAGCTTCTTGCAGCCCTTTATTGCCTCATTAAACTTGTTTTATTACCTCAACAAATTATTGCATCACCAAACTTGCCAGGTAGTAGATCGATTACTTTACAGTCTGTGTGGCACGTAGACCTCTCCAATGAAGTCGGATTTCGTGCTAGATTAACATCCGCCATAGAAAATTTTTAAACCACAACCTATCGTACTCTTCATGTACGACAGTGAAACCTTCACTAAAATCTTCAAAAAAGTTATGTCAGCATTAATTTTGCGATTGTTTTCGCACCAAAAAGAAGAATTTTGACTATTCATTGAATCATACCCATGAAAATGAGCCTAATCTGGAAAAATGATTTTCTTTAAAAAACGTATGAAACTTGCAAAACGTGAACGATTAATTCAATAAAAAGTTCGGATAATTTCCAAACGCGTACCTAAAGTCTACATATTACTATTACCAAATTGCCGACTTTACTGAACACAAGTAACAAATATATGCAGAGCGATCTTAATATTTCAGATATATGACCGACAGGACCAAGGTATTAAATTCATCGGGTCTTCATTTATTGTAATATCATCTTTTTTTCTTTTTTTGTTTATTAATTATGGAAAGTACAAGTTTTTATTTTAATTTTTTTCTCAGATTTACAGGTAAATATTATTATTTAGTTTTTGAAGAATTTTTCATCATTTGTTCTCCCTGATGTACACCTGCATTATAACCGCACATATACCATGACGTTATCATTTCCGTTAGGTGCCCTGATTCCTCGCCTTTGTTATCAGTCGTTAAGACAGGAGGAATTGGAAGTAGAGGAGTGATTATATTTTCCTTATTATTTTTTTTCAAATTATTTCTCTCTGAACGACTGTACGGGAGATCCGTTGAATCATCAGTTTTTGATTTTTGGAATTGGTGGTTGCGAGCTTTTTTACCCCATGATGGGAAGAGATCACATATTGATACTTCTTCTAGATTATTATAACCAATGCATTTAAGAATGCAAGTACTAGTCTTCAAATTAATTGCCGATATTTGTGCTTCATAGTTCTTACCATCTTTATATTTGGCATGCACATAATCTCCAATTTTATATTTGATGTCAGCCCGTGAATTGCTAATTTCTGAAGATGAAGAAGTAAGGCTCTCATCACTAAGTGAAATTTTACTTGTAGACAATTCCAATTTTTCCGCTGTCAATTTATCTCCCTGCTCCAATTTCGTTTCCTTGATTGACATTATTAATGGAAACAAAATAAAACGTTAACTATTTTCTGTAGAAATCGTGTTGTGAATGAGTCTTATGCAAAAAAAAAACTATAAAAAGGCCGGCCTACTTAGCAATTATTTACGAAAACTTTACAACGCAAAGCAAGTTCTGAGAAAGGAATTAACAGAGTTGCTATCGGAAATGATATATATATGAAATCTACTGTTCGAATAAGATATTCCTTAATTTTTTAACACAGCATTACTTTCAAAAAAAAAAAGAGTCGGCAAGAAGTTTGCTAAACTGCTATGAAGGGGAAAATTTTAAATGATCCAAACACTCGATTCTCCAAACAAAATCGTAATACAAATATTTTAAAGGCGTAGAAACGTTCAAGGGCTATAAACCAATAATATGGTAAGATGACAGAGAAAACTATGTTTCTCAGACTCAGAGGCCATTAAAAGTACAGAAACTCTCACATCTCTGTGATAGCCTCTATAATCCTCAGGTCTTGTATGAGTTCGCTTCACTATTTATAGCCTGGCAATAGGGTTTTCCCAAATAGATTGCTTCAACGATACACTTGAATTAAAAACACTCTTTTCTTTTGAATGATTACTTCATTTTTCTACAAGATTTTATTATAATAAATAGTGCGGATGGAACAGTTTGCTGAAGTAGTAACTTCTAAGCCCGTAAACACAACGATGCCACGTTTATATTCCCACAAACGAACATATGGGAAGCAATGTAAACGAACACAATGAAGCTGCGCACTTTGCTTATATTTTTTTGTTCCACAGACATGGGTATGCTGTAAACTGCTCTAGGTTATCTGCCTTTGCATAAACCTATGGAAAATCATAGTTTGGATGGCAACGAAACTTCAAAAATCAATTATATATCTGTGACCTAAGGCAATGGGGCAGGGTTTATAAAAAAAAAAGTTAATGTACCACGCCCAAGAAGAACACCTCTGCGCATATTCTTTACAGTACTGTTACTTACAAAAGTAGTCGGCAGCGGAATATGCGAAATTTCGAATGCTTGATATATATACATATGTATTTGAATATTTCGTCAAAAATTTATTAAAACAATAACATTAATAAAAACTTAAGAAACAAAAATATATTTAATAAAGTTTAAATATAAAAAACATATAAAAAACATTACATTTTCAATAAAAGTGTTTATCGAGTAGCAAATAAGAAAAACTCTCGTGAGCATATATTCAATATTCTACTCAAGTAATATTAATAAGCTTATTAAAATATAATTTTAAAGCCATAGACACTAAGTGATTACAAACCGTACTTTATATTATTTATTAAGTTGTTTCTAAACAGTCAGTCATTTAAAGATTTAAAGAAATATATTGAAAAAAAAAATGTTGAATTCATTTGTTGCTTTAAATATCCGCCCTTTCAGCAATAACACCTGGAGAAATTCAAATAGATTCTTGTAGCTATCATCATAGCAACAAGGAAAATTCCATTTGAGATATTTTTTTTTTGTTTTTCGAGGAATACTTGTAAAAATAGAAATCCAACAGTTGGAGATATTGTGTAAACAGCTGATTCAGTCTTGTGATCAAATGCAGAGAAGAGTTCAGCGCAATTTGTTTAGCAGTCAAGAAGCTTTGCCGAAATGTCAAATGTTACTTGATTGGGCCGATTCAAATTATGCTCAATTATTGGACGCCACCATATGAACAAAATTAGTGCAGGGTTGCAATTTAGAACAACAATTTAGCTACACACTTAAATTGTTTAAAACATACTTACACGATTCTATAGAACATTGGCTAGTTGGAGACCCAAGTTCATCATAATTAGTTTTAGATATGAACTCTATAGTGGAACTTGATGCAAATTTGACTTTTGCAAAAATCCCAAGATTGTATCGTCGTTTCAAGATCAGCAGCTTTATAATATATTTTTGTTATCTTGTCCTTCACTAGTGACAACACGTGACAATAGTAAAACACTTAATTTCATTGATGAATCTCAGCGAGCGCACATTAATCGTTTATCACATGTCTGACTGAAAACTGTTATGTTTCGATTTTAACGGCAGCTTCGCAGATGATTCCCCTGATGATATGAATAGTGTACAAATTTCCAATTCTTGCCGTCCTGCTTTCTTAGATCCTTATGCTTTGAAATTACTTTGTGCTTTATATCAAATTTTACTGAATGGCTTAGCTTAGCTAGTTCCTCTCTGTCATATTTCGTACAGATGACTTCTGTGCACCGCTCTTTATTTAGCAATTCAAAACGCTCAAAGTTTTTGACACACTTAACGGAAGGTGTTACAAATATTTTGATAAATTTACTTGGTTTAAGTGATCTCGATAACTATCACGAATTTTGCCATCTAATGGTCAGTCTTAAATTCAATTATCATTTGGGTAAACTTATAGCTCTACCTTGTTACCCCGAAGCTATAAGTTTACCGTACAATCTCTGCAGACGTGGCAATTCGCTGCCAATAGTGTACATAATTTATTTACTTTCTGACCACTTACAGTAGTTTCGATAGCTTATGTGAAATCGGTTGATCCGCTCCTTCTTGACGCCTATACACCAGAGGTGGCTAAAGCGTACATAAAATCATGTGTAGACCCTGTAACAATATTAATGATCCATAGTACGCGACAATATTTATCATTCCTTGGGTCATTTTTGTATGGTACAACAACAACTAGAGCAGTTAGCAATAATGAAAGGTTGTGAAAATATTGTTGTTGCAATATTTACATCAGAAGACTCGTGCGTACTTCAATATGTTAAAATATGTAAATTCTCATGCAATGGACATCAGCATTCATGAACTGCAACTGGACTGGCTGGTATTGTTGGCTGGGCAATTGTAGGACGGCTAACAGTCAACTCCAACTATAACTATGACATAATGGACGCCGAATTTGTTATACACTAATGCGTTTAAGAAACGCTCGCCTGCCTCAGGCCGGTTGTAAAAGACCTCAATCGTCTTTACTCATTTTTTTGGAATAGGTAGATAAAATGCACATCAGCGAACAAATCAAGACAGATATCTATAAAGGACTGAATAAGGTGTTTGGTTTTAAATGATGAGTTTTATAAATCGTAAAATCATAATCAATTTAAAATTTTTGGTGCATTCGGAACAAATTATAACCAAAACATTGATGTTATTGTTTGATCTCTCGGTTGATTTTAATTCGTTGCTAAGGAGAAAACTGAGAGAGATTTTATAGTTTTCTTTTACCAACCAATTTGAATCTCTGGGTCCTGTTTTAATGAGCGCCACCAGTTTCCATAATGAAAAGGCTAAAAAAGCCATAAGAGGTTTGGCTCGCGATTTATGGGGGTTGACGCAACCGCTTAATGCTCGAAAATACCGTTTAAAATGCTTTTCAAATGGCTACTGTGCTACAGTGCTCAAACTGTTTGTTGAATTACTGCATTGCCGAACACAATCAATAGTTGTACTTTACACTTTGAAGTGCTGCCAAATTCTTAACTCGAAAATCTTTTTTCCTAAAGAATATAGAAATTTAGAAGAATAGCAATCCATTAAAAAGTAAATCAATATTAAAAACTTTTAAATGATTTAATAAGTGTTTTATAAGAACAAGAAGAAGCACACGTAGGGAAAAATTTACAAACAAAACAAATGTGTTTTTTTACCGTTACATATGGCTGTGTATGCTCATTTAGCATGAAATGCAACCAATAAAACTTGGCACAAAAACCGTGCAAGAGTTGCCAACATCCAGCAATATGGTAGTGCTCATATTGCTTTGTATATTACATTCAAATTCTGTGGCGATTTACGCGTCCGACTCTTGTTTATTCCGTGGAAACTCTAACATATACATACAGTACTCACTTATTGAAATTATATGCAATTTTGTATATAGTTTGCGGAATCTCTCTGATCTAATAAGGATAACACACGGAGTGCCTTCTATAATGAATAAGAGAATTGCAAGTTCCTCTCCTGTTTATAAAGGAGTCACTTGGTTTGATCGATCGCTAACAATTTCGTAAAACATTTTCAAACAATTCTGCAAAACGTTTATAACATACTTTAGATCATTATCTCTTATGTAAATTGAAATGTTCTCCCGACACTCATGATTAAATCGACTCAGTATCTTATGAAAATCACGAATAGCTCTATACTTTATATAGTCACTAATCAATAAATAATCGCGCGGAAGGACAAATTTACGATTTCTTCCTTTTTCTTCTTCTTTAATGGACAAAAATGCACAAAAAACTTTTCTATTTTTTAAATACAAAAAAAAAAAAGCAAATAAATCCCAATTAACAGGCAAAAAAGTGGAACATAAATATTAATCATTGTCACTTACTATATCGAGATATTTGAGAGTGAATGGAGCACGCTTAATGTCAAAAACAGATTACAACAAAAGCAACAACAATAAAAACTACATTTAAAAAATTATAAAAGCGTAAGCAGCCGGAGTTTCAATGAACTTTAAACACCAGCAGTTTAGTAAAAACAGAAATAAAAACAACCCATACTGTAAAGGGTGCTCTATACGATTAATAAGTACACTACTTTACGAAATCTTTAAATAATCTTAGAAAAATTATGTAATTTTAATGTCACAGAGTTATACGATAATAGTTAGTTTTAATTAAAGAGGAATTTGTATTTTTCTTTTTTAAAAAACTGGTTTGTTTTTTTTTTTATATTTTTTCTAATGCCTTTGAAAATAATGCTTACTACAAGAAATTCCTGATATAATGTTTTGTCAAAATAGTGCTCCCTCTGTAAGTTGCAGCTAAAGTCAGACCGACCCGACCATCCGCTATGCAAGTTCTTTAAAAATAACGAAACATTTATGTAAGTATTTATGACACATATAGTTAAACTCACGTGTACATCTTAAATTTGTAATTGCATTCTACATATTTGTAAACAGCAATAACCTTGTGTTACGCAATTTTATGTGAAACTATATGCTTCGTATGAAATTTATTTGCGACGGTTTAATGCTTAACAACGGAAAAGCTATGTTTACTCTAAGATACTCTATGAATAAAGTATGTACTGAGAGTTTATTTTTTAGTTGTCTTTTACACACTGATACAAACACTAATATCTATGAAAATATTTAAATAAATTAATTTAAAATCGAAACATCGAAATGTTCGGCATTGAAAAAAGGATAAAATAGATTTCCAATCATTTCAAGCTAATAATAATGCGGTAGAAAGTTAGAAGTTATAGTTGACTAAAGATGTACCCTAATATCATATACAATTTCGTCTTTTACAATAATACTACTTCAGTTAGTTTTAGTATAAAATACCAAAAAACAAACTTCGTTATCATCTATTATAAAAGCTTACTTTTCAGGGGAATCATTGCAATTTCCAAATTTACAAAATTATTTTTTAAGTAATTTTTCTTTGAGGAGGAACTTGTTATTATTCTTCAATTATTCTAATCATAAAATATAAAAAATTTAATTTTTTGCCATATACGGGCTGGCTTATTGATCGTAAAAATTTTTATGTGAGTAGCAGTTCGAAAAACGCATTTTTATGGTCCAAATTTGTCGTAATGAGTTCAGACATCAGATCATTATTCCTTACTAATTTTCATCATTAAATACAGAAAATTAGACCGTATTGTCAAATAAAGGCTTACGTTTTATAAACACTTTTACATTGGAATAGATTGAGTAGCTTGTCCTATTCCAATCAAATTTTTCACGTCCATTTTGTATTTTAAAATATTAATACACTTTTTAAAGATTTTCCGCGAAAATATTAAAAATTGTAAATTTTTTTCAAATTGCGACTTTATATGGGAAATAGATATAAAAATTATCTAATTCTATTTTCAATAACTTTGATTCTTGGCCTAAAACATGTAAATGTACCGAAAATTCGGAAGATTATTATAATATGGAATAAATATTCATGACATCAAGAAAACTGCTTAAGAGGTTCCATCAAATGTTTCTTTCTATTTCTGAACAATGCAAAATTATAAATTCATTAATGGAGCAATCAAAATTGTGAAAATGAAAAATCGAAATCGAGAAAATCGGAATTTGTTTTGACTGGGTTTGGAAGTAGGTACT
Source organism: Glossina brevipalpis (assembly GCA_000671755.1). Classification (NCBI taxonomy): domain Eukaryota; kingdom Metazoa; phylum Arthropoda; class Insecta; order Diptera; family Glossinidae; genus Glossina; species Glossina brevipalpis. Next base: position 193,451 of record KK351068.1, on the reverse strand, counting down.
CGTTACAGCAGGCGATAGACTGAAACAACCCCAAAAAAGTTCAAAGTACTTTTCACGACAATTCGAAAGTTATCTTAGAGACATAAATAAATCTGATTAAAGATTGGGTGCGAAAATAATTCTATTTAGCAAAGTTTTGGGTTTCGAAAAAAAAGGCAACAATGATGTAAAAGGTCAAAGGAAAGTGCAAAGTTGTGTTTCTTCAGTCTTGCGCAACCCTCAATACCAAAAAATGACAACAACATGATAACATTGATAAAATCAATGTGGTCTTGAAAACTTTAGAAAATTTTGCTAGAGTTGAAAATATACACTTCGATCTTAGTCATAACGCCGAGAAGTGAAAAAAAAATATTCAAGATACATCAAAAAGGCTTCCTCCATCCATGACATTCCGATTAAAATTTTTTGACAAATTTAACGCACGAACGATCGGCAAAATTTTGTCTAGAAATTTTCGTTATGAATGTCAACAACAATAACTTCACGCGGCTGGTCTTAAAGTTTTAGAAAATTCGCTTAAGGGTTGAAAATATGTTTTAAGTACTTACATCATATTCCGAATATTTTCGGCACCACGATAGCCCACGAACATATCATAAATTCCACTTAAGTTAGCGAATAAATATTGCACCCATATGATATGATTCTATTTGATTTCCTCTTGGTATAAGGCCTATTATATAAATAGCACTCTGGATAGTCAGATTTTTTGGAGTTTTTTCATATCTTGTATGGAAGACGGTGACGATAATTAAGGCAACAACATTTACGTCATTTCTTCATTTCATATTTTTCTCTAATTTAATTATTATATCAGTTCGACTTCTCGCGAACATTTTTTCGTTCCATTTTATTATATTTTCAGGACCAACGTCAGCAGACAAATCGTGAAGGAATAACGCTGAAAGATAGAATGATATAATCGTTAATAATTTTGCTTCGTTACTTATCTTTGCACGTCATCAATAAGTACTTTTTGTAGATTTTTCGCATATTTCAATTTAAAATGTCGGCTTTATCTATATACTTTGTTCGTTGGTTCGATTTGGTGCTTTCGTAATCATTAACCAAAAAAAAAAAATGTATTAAATTTACATTGAAAATAATTCGGAAAAATATGAAATTCAAGATTTTTTTGGAGGTTTTGAAAATCTTCCTTTCTTACAAAAACTTCAAGTTAAACTGATTTGCCTTCAGAAAAATGATTGCTATAGACCTTTAATTATGTTGTAAAATGATACCTTAATCATGGCTGCTTAGAAATTTTTTTTTACTTTAAATTTGAAAAGTTTTTTCAAAGTTTACAAAACACATTCGTTTGCGGCAAAGGCGCAAGTGGTAAAAAATAATATATTTATTTATTATTTATTATATTTATTATTTAATAGCTTTTACATTAATTCTTAATATTTTACAAATAATTCTAATAAGAAGAAATTTATTGCTGTTTTGATTGGTACATATATTTAGAGTTCTTTGCAATATCTTTTGCTAAAGTCATCTGAAAATTCATATAATACTTGTACTTGTATGAATTTTGCCAATTTTCTCACTTGAAAAAGTAACATATTGGGAAAAATTGGTACAACATATATCAATCAAAATATTTTCCATAATTATTTACAACTTTTTCCATCTTTCTGTTAACGTGGCGATACAGTGTCGAAAGCACTCAGGATCCAATTTCGCACTTCTTCAACTTTGTGAAACCGAGTGCCAGCCAAGTGATGCTGCATCAATCTGAAGAAGTGGTAATCATAAGGCGCTATGTCTGATGATTACGCTGGGTGCGGCAGAACTTCCACATTCGAACTGCAACAGAGTATCCTTGATAATTTCTGAGACATGTGGCCGAGCGTTGTCATACAAGAGGCAAACTTTGCGTCTGATAGGCGCTATTGCTTCGTGTTTTCTGCAACAATACATTAGTCAATTTGATCAATTGACGTTGGTAGACATTTGCAGTAACAGTTCCATACGGTTTTAGTACCTCGTGATACATTACACCTTACTGATCTCAATATTTGCACAGTAAAACCTTTATGTACACTGGTATTTCGCATTACAATGCCGCAATTTGTCTCTTGAGCTGCGGCTCCACAAAGCAACTTTCCTCTCTAAAACAAAAATGTTGAGATAAGAAAAAATAGGTTAAAATTGTTAATAGCTCCTATCAAACAATTTGCAAATATTCAAAATTACAAAAAACAAGTAAACACGCTTTGTCGGAAAAAGCTGTCCATTAAATAACCTGCACTACTTTTGTTAATGCAATTTTTCATTTACTTTTATAATAAAGGATCAAAAATTTTACCTCGCTACGACATGCTTTCCATTGGAAGGTGGACTAAAGCGTGAACTAACCTTGTTCAAATTCAGCATATTTAATTTTTCTGTCAAAGATCTTATGCTTCAACTATTTTTGGTATAAAGTACTAAAAATTAAACTTTGTAGCCCTGTAAAAACTTACTTCTTGCAAAAATCTTTATATATGGTAGGGCCCAAAATAAACCTATCTGGTCCATATTTAATGCAGCTCATTTTTGCGTCAAGTTACTATTACAGGTTAATTTTCATCATGAAATATTAAAGATACTTTTCATGAGAACTTTTTTATGAGTTGGAGCCCCTAAAATCCAAAACTGGTATAGTTAATTTTTATGTCTAATTTCTATTAGGGACTCATTTCAGTAAGATAATACAAATTATAACTTTTCCCCATAAAAGGATTAATTTTGCACAAGAAGGAATATATGGGAAGTGGTTCGAAAAATGGTTCCACTCGGTCCACATTTTTTAAATTTATATGTCGAACTATTGGTTTCTACCAATTTTTACCGAAAAGGTTCGGAAATTCTAATTTCTTTCATATTGAGGATTTTTTAAATGAGGAGTAGTCATAAAAATGATTCGATCAAATCCATTCCCAACAGACTCCGTTCTTGGGTCAAAAGACGCCAGCATATCAAATTGAGTCAACATACATGGACAGGCACTAGACGGGCGGATTACTATTCTGAATCGATCGGTATAATAAAAGGTGGGTCTGGCTGCTACATACATATACACAAACTTATAATTCCCTATACAACAACTGTAGTACAAGTAATTGTATTTCATTATTACGTTTTTGAATAAGGCTTCATCTATAGTATCAGAACTTTATCCTTTTGTGTCAATTCCTACAAAAAAAATGACAACTAATGATATAAAGTTATAAAAATTCTTATCCAAAACTTTTAGGAAAAAACTCAACGCAAATCATGTAACTTTCGTTTGTTACTGTCAACAATCAATTGTCGTCTTTTTTGGTATCTCTTATCATTATAGCCAAAGTTTCAGTTACTCTGTCTAAATCATTAATGTGAATGAGAGAAACTTAAAATACGGGAGACAAACCGATACTCAGCAAACAGTGTCAGCAATAACGAACATACAGAACTTAATGAAATCGAAATTATATAAATTTTGCGTTAGGACAAAAAAAATGAAATAAAATAAATGAAAATAAATGAAAAAATTTTAACACAATATATTTCTTTCTTTTTGGGTTATACTTTATTCGGAGATTTAAAGAAATAGTATTATTTCTAAACGAACAATATGTTTGTTTATCTTTTTCCTTTTCACAGCTGTTTTTTGTTACAAATGCATCTTCAAAAGAGATTGGGTTAGTAATTTTTCTTGGTTTCTACTCAATACTAATGCAAATTGCAAAGTGACATCAAGTTTCATGTCAATTTGTCACTTTTCATTTTGCATTAGCACTGAGCATAAAAAAAAAGAAAAATTACCGTTACAATTTCTTTCAAAGTTGTATTTTAACGTAGAAAGTAAGTTACATGATGACCTCGCAGTATTGAATATAATTTTTAATACTTCAATCATTTAAACAGACAGCTATCTAGAAAATGCTACAAAGCAATTTTTTTAGTACGTAAAAGAAATGTTTGGATTTTATATCTTCTTGCTAATTAATCTAAAATTGTTTTTGTGACAAAATATGTGGTCAAAAAATAAAGTGCAGCTATTGTTGTTTAAATAATTTTCGCTAAAATATATGGAAATTTAACGCTTGCTTGTAACTGCCACGGTTTGCGGCGTTTCTGTGATATCGCTCAAAATATGATTGTAAATTTTCGTAAGTGTATTTCGTATATGGCTTCATTTTATTTAATTTTCTTTTTACAAGGTAAGTCTGCTTATGCTTGCTTTTGTTTCACTAATTTTGCTATTAATCATTCTCTCTTCAGGAATAAGTGAATTGAAATGAATTAAAATTATTTTTCCATCATGTTGGCAATGCCCCATTTTTTTCACAGACGAAAAATCGAAAAACCTTTAGAGTCTGCTATTGTTCGTTAGTAACCTTACTTGTGTCTACGGAAAATTAGCGACTTTAAATCTTTAATTGGGATGTCTTTCTTAAAACGCAATCTCAGTGGAACCATTAAGTAAGTAGAATTAATCTTTGTTAGCTTACAATATAAAATAAATTAAAAATTGGAAAAGTATTGATTACATAAAACGTCATAGCGATAATTGTATTAAAGTGTAAAAGTATATGTGTGTATATGAAAATTGTTTCTTTTTCTGTTTCAGAGCAGCGGTACGCGGCAAGCATACATTACCAAAACTACCATATGATTATAATGCTTTGGCACCAATCATCAGTAAAGATATTTTAGAAGTACATCATGGTAAGCACCACCAAACCTATGTCAATAACCTGAATGCCGTGGAAGAACAATTGACAGAAGCCCATAGTAAAAAAGACGTAAACAAAGTTGTTGAACTCTCTAAGAATTATGCTTTCAACTGGGGTGGACATTTAAATCATTCAATTTATTGGCAAAATCTTTCTCCCACCAAATCCGAACCATCTGCTGAGTTAAAGAAAGCCATTGAACAAAAATTTTGCAGTTTCGATAAATTTAAAAAGGATTTGTCTGCTTTGTCAATTGGCGTTCAAGGATCTGGTTGGGGTTGGTTAGGCTTTAATAAAAAGACGAAGGAGTTACAGATTCTAGCTGTCAGCAATCAAGAGCCTTTAGAGGCAATTACCGGTAAGTTTTGTTACATATTTTAATTTCTGGATTTTATCCTCTTTCTTTTTTCTTCTTGTAGGTTTGGTGCCATTGTTTGCAATAGATGTCTGGGAGCATGCTTATTATTTGCAGTACAAAAACGTACGTGCTCAATATGTTGAGGCGATATGGGATATTGCAAATTGGAAAGATATCTCGGATCGTTATGCTAAAGCTCTTTGTAATTAATTTTGCTTGCAAGTAGAACTATGATTATTTAGAAAAATGTAGTTCCCAAAGAGTTATTATTGAAACATAAAATGGCTTCTAGAAATAGTAGTTTACTGTTTTTGCGAGGGATAAAAATTGCAAATCGATCTGCCACAATGTTTCTAAATGTTTATTCTAGCGATTCTAGCGTAGCTTTTACAAGTATAAAGTGGAATTCCAACTGATTGACATGACGCTCTGCGAGTATTGATTTTCAGCTAACTCTATCAGAACTATATTTAAAAAATTTTCATTTGATAGATAAGATGATTATGGTAGACTGAATTTATCAAATCTGCGCTTTCGTAATTGTGAAAATAAAACCTATCGGCTGTTGTCTTCGCGTTTAGTTCTTTTCCCTACTTAAAATCTATTCTTAGTTAAGAAGGTATATAAAAGAATCTGTAATTTTATAAAGTCTGATTAGCTTCTTTACGTTGGCCAGTTAGAAGCAGGCATGTTTTCCCAATATCTTATTAGATTTTCTCGTCCATTCAGTACGCAGTATGGGAACATCTAAACAATAGAAATCAGATTTGTTCACTAATTCACTATGCTCGGCGAGATTATTGTTCCTCGAAAACCGGTATACCCCGTTCGCAACAAAAGCACGTACTAGACTTTCTCTTCCAATTCACATATATTCAGTTAACGAAACGCTACCAAAATTATTTGTCGATAGTTGGTTTAAATTTGTGAAATTATTTGCGTAGAGTGAACCGATATAAATCGTAAGCACGAGTGTTAATCAAGTTGTTTGCAGGCATGAGAGGTGATTCCATTTATTAAGCGGAATAAGAATATAAACATACATTCTATGCGTTATATTAAAGAGATTCCAAGCGTTAATAAAAAATTCTTTTTTGGAAAACCCCTTAGCAACGACGAAAAAACTTGTGTTGATGGTCGCAGTGATCGCTGTAATTGACTTTTATGACCAAATTCATTTGAAATTCATCTTATTCAAACAATTATACATATATCTGTTAAACGAAATTAACTTTAGACTCTTCAGGGATTCGTTTAATGGGAAAAAATAGAGAGAAAGTAATATTGACACACACACACTAGAAAAATAAACAAAAATGCTAACAAAAACAGAGTTGTTAAATGAAAAAAAGAAAAATAAAGTGAAATGATAAATGAAAGAAAGAAAAATATTTAAATACTTATCCTGTAGACATGGGTCATTCAAAGCTTTGATAATGTGGAATTGGAAAACAAATTGAGTTTTTTATCCTTTTTATAAAATACATGCCATTGAACAGCGAGATCGAAAGGGATGATATAATATATCGGAATAACTTTCTCGCCAAACTAACAGAGTACATTTTTAACGGTACATTGAATACCACATTCATAGTATTTTCTCCCCAATTTTTAATTTCTACGGATCTGGTCAATCTGTAAAAATAATCAAAACAAAAACAACGGCAAAGATCTAAACAGCTGTTGTTTATTTGTGAAGTGCTTTTTATATTTCCTATACAAAAAATGATAAGAAAAAAAAATTGTGGAAAATTTACCCTTTCCAGAATACAGGACCTGCGCGTTGCTTTAAGTGGATAACAAAAAAAAAAAAAAAAAAAGAAAAATGAGAAATGACAGCCGATAAACACAATTACTTGTTATAAAAGCGAAGAAAGAAATGCGCATTTTTTTAATGAATTTTCTTCTAAACTCCTAAAGGATTTTCCAGGCTATGCACTTACTGTCAGAGCAACGCTGTTCTTTTCTGACTACGGAACGGTTACGACGGTTCTGTATATTACAACAATATATTAATATAATTTTTCTTATTACTAATAATTACAAAATGAATTAATTTTCCATTGAAAATAAAAAAAAAAAAAAAAAACCAAACCAACAGATTATGGTGTGGTTTACCAAGTAATATATAAAAAGTAAATCTCGGTTTATTAAATAAAATATTAAACTAAATATTTAAAAAATTGAAAAAAGTTTTTTAATAGTAAAAATTCGAATAATAATATTACTTTATTTTAAGTTAATCGTGTTGGTGATTTTTCCTTATTATTAAAAAAAAAAAAGCTAAGAATAATCGTATAATATCCAATTAGAGGTAAGTTGTTTTTTTTTTCGTTTTTATTTAAATTATATTTTAAAATATTTAAATAGTTTTGCGTTTCTTAATATTTTATATGAGAAAATTTTTCGACGGTGAAAAATCAATTTTCCTTTGATTTAATGGATGCCCCATCGCACGAACACGATGGCATTTATTTTTCACTCGTTGCGTTAGAGATTTGTTCTAATAAAATTTTCATATTCCACATGCGATACGTATGTGTGTCCTCTCAAGAAAAAAAAAAGCAATATTTCAATTTTGTTTATGCGAAAGCAAAACATATATAATCATCGGTATTTGTATCACATTTTTCTATAAAAGATGACTAATATATAGGAAGTAGTGTGGGTAAAAGAAAAAAAATTTGCAAACATGAGAGGAAAATTTATTCGGCTTGAGCCGAACATCATTTATTATTATTATTTGCTGTATGTAACTACACTTTCGAAAAAGTTAATATATATATATATATATATATATATATGTATATACATCGGTACGTTGCGGAGCTATTCACTGCTAATATTCTAGCTTATTATAAACACATAAACAAATTAACAAGTTAGAAGAAAAATAAATAAACACACACCCATATGCACGCATTTTCTTTCAACCTTTTGTATGTATGTTACATATACGTACAACACAGTTCCTGAAGAAGCAAAATGTTGAGATTAATGATGTTTATAAAATTTAATTAGTAAAGAAGAAGATAATTTTTTGCTTAATGTTTCCGTGAAGGCAAAGAATACAACCATACGCCGCTTGTACGGAAGAGATATCGGAAAACCGTTATATTTGAAGTGGTATTCGAAATTTCGTTACATATACATTTTATAAAAGCGTCTTAAATACGTTGCATTGCGTTTGCAAGTTATTCGTTTTTTTTTTTTTTACTATCTTTTAACTTATGCTAGTTGTTGTTGTAATAGCCACTTATTAAATATTTAAGGATAAATGAGAAATTAATAATAAAAAAAAAAACACAAAAATTATTGACTCTTCAGGAGATATGTCTCTTTTGTTCTCTCTCAATTTACAGTCTCATACAAATTCTTATAGAATGAATAAATTTTAAAACCATTGCAAAGTAGATTGAACGACAATTATGCGTATATGGATGCATGTGTCTCTTCCATTATTATAATAAAACACTTTAATGTTTCATTTGACGCAATAATATTCAGGATATTGTTATTCTTTTAAATATAATGCTCTGAAGTTTTCTCAAAGGCAAAATACATATTCTGTGTCGCATGTTAAATTTTAGTGATTCATTTCAATGTTAATGTTGAATGCAAAGGAACTTTTATAAAATATTGTGGGCGTTCATATCTCTAAAAATAGAATATTTTTATAAATAAAAGGAAACGAATGCATACATATTGTGCTGATAATATTATTGAAAATTTAATAGCATAAGAAGAAGCAGTAGGTCGTAATAAAAGCAAGAAGTTGGTTACTACCCTTTTAAAATGTTTATACATAGGGGTTATCCATTTTGTAGATCCGAAAGTGAAAATAAATAAAATACAATTCCCTTTGAGATATGAATCAAATTTTGTTTTCAATACAATGTTTGGATCTTGCCATTATTTTTCTTATATAACATCACTTATCTGCACAAAGTAGGCAATAGATCGTTCATAAATTGACGGATGTTTGTTTTTTAAGCATTAAGAGTTCGAGGATTATTCACATAAATTCTTTCTTCTGTGTAATCACAAAAATTTTCATTAAACGTAAAGTAATATACGGAATTTCTTAAGTCACACACACACACACACACTTATATATATTATTTCAATTTGGACATTGTTTTTGTCCTCTACACCAATTTTCGTAAGAGCTTTGAATGTATGCAAGATATAATGGGACTTGGGGTACATCTATTCATCTTTTATTGTGTTAGTTGATTTAAAATCATTTCTTTTTTAAATAATTAAAAGATGACTGTACG
>KK351068.1:163199-178652 GCA_000671755.1 Glossina brevipalpis | reverse complement strand
ATATATATATATATATAAATATATATATATATATATATATTGTGTATATATATGTAAACTCAATGCGTGTTAAAACCGTATGAGTCATCGGTAGGAAATTGACGTTCGTTCACGTTTGGTGGATGTTAGATCCGTTTCATGTTTAACCTCATTCATAGAGTTCAACAAACATCAACAACATTAAGCGCGAAAAGGTCATTGGAGTCAAACTTTTTTTTTTTTTGCAAAATTATTAAATTTTATTTGAAAATTAAATTATCTACATCTACATATCTATCTGGGAGATAGATTTATTTTGCAAATAAAAAAAAAAGAATAAAAATTGAACGAAAATATATTTTCTTATTTTGTTGTTTGTGGGAATCCCTTTGCTGATCTTAGAACAATTTACATCATCTTCTAAAGATTGTAAAATGCAGGTCTTTGTGTGTTATGCGTTTTTTTATGGAAATCTGCATTTAAACTGCTAAATGCATCAAATTAGACGTACCAGATTTAGATCACTATCTATGTGGAATAATTGGTTGTAAATTTAGTTTCGACTCTGATCTGTAGTCTTCTTAGTTTAGATCTTTATCGTTATTTTTACGATCGTTTTCTTTGCAGTCTAAAGACGACAGAAAGGCAAACAACAGACAGACGGACCAGAAAAAATCGATTCGAAATCCTACTCTAAACAAGATTATATTGATTTAATTGCGTTTATAATTCGTGTATTTCTTGGTTCGACAAACGGAAAAACAACTTTAATTAAAATTCTCGTTATATTAGTTTGGGGAAAAGGTAATCCATTATTTTCCAATTCGAAATGTTAAATAAAGTCCTGAAGTTCTTATAAGATTGGATGGATTACCTTTTCCCCAACCTAATATATTAGGTTACTAATATAAAAGTCATAAAAACAATTTCCTAATTATTAAAGTACATGCGTACCACACATAAGATATAACATATGCTCCTACCTTTACGCCTTCTAGTTGCTGTTCCTGTTCTTTTAATATTGAAAATAATTAAAAACATTTTATCTAAGCATAGCCAACCATTAAATACTCTAAATTACTTCGCCTGAACGAATTCTTCACTTTGTTGCCATGTGAAGGGTTTCTTTCCATGCGAAAAAGCCAAAAACATGAACCAAAGTCATGCAAATTTTTTTTCTTAAAGAACTTACTGCTCGACTATCTCGTTGCCATGAAAAGACTTATATTTCCATACAACTATCAGATGGGAAAGAGTCCAGAAAATAAACCTATGTGATCCAAATTTAGTGCAGTAAATTTATACGTGAAATTATTATTTTGTAACAATTTTCATTATAAAGTTCCAAATACTAAGTTTTGTTACCATATAAATGCTTATGTGAGAACAGGTTGAAAAAACTGGTCCGACTTCTTCTAAATTTTCCACATAGAATTAACATGACCAAATACTATCTTTTACTGAGATTTTTTGTCAAGAAATGTTAAAATTTATAAATTATTTTCATACAATGTTTTTTCAAAATAGGGCGTGGTTTCAAATTTTATCCAAATATCTCGAAAATTTCAAATTGTATTTTGAATAGAAAATAAATAAATAAATATTAGAAAAACAAATGCGGACAAAAATGTTTAAAGCAATTCGGAAAACGATTGTGAATTGATTGGTATAATAAATAAGGAATGGGGATTTATCTCACGCTCTCTTCTGTATATTGAACATATCAAGTTTAATATATATTTAACATATTGCAGGATATAATTTTATTATGCTATGTTTTGAGGTAGTCTCTTTTTATTAAGCTAGAACATGTCGAGATCGAGATCAATTTTTGTCTTTCAGTCTTTAAATATGTGTGTAATAACTTTTCAATTAATTTCTGCTATAACAGTAAATTTTGCGAAATCTCTTTTTTTAAGCTGCCAGTCAGTTTTTTAATTCTTTGTGGGGTTCATTGCGGGCGAATTGCATTAAATTTCAACTTCAATTTGCGGTCATCATTTTTAAAAAAAAATACTCTAAAATTCAGTGATTTCCATGACCTTGAGGGATGGATTGGCGGGCATTGCTAAATATATTCATATTTACTAAGAACGTATATAACTGTATTTTATTAAATACCTAATGCTTATCTTTGTTCATGTTGTATGAAAAAAATTTTACTACTATTTGAGAAGAAATCAAAAATAATGGCATACAGTGTCGCCACTACTCGTAACAACCTCATAAAATTGTATTTATGCATTTTACATCTGTATCGGTGCAAACATTTGCACACTTGCAGGGTGTACACGCGTAAGCACTTATAACACACACAAAGTGTATTCAATACTACTACATACTATATATGCCTGTTTAACAAAAGCTTTTCTTCGATACGTGCGACAGCAGATAAAATCCATTAAAAAGCAAACAAAAAAAAAAACGAAATGTAGGAAAATATAACATATATACTAACACATCTACACAAAGTTCTCAAACATTATAACATTGAAGTATTTCATTGAGAGCAAGTAAGAGAGAGAAAACAAAAAATGTGTAGAGAAATCAAAAACATAACTTATACGCCAACAACCTACACGAACGATGATGATTCATGCTTTTGGCAAACCATACACACTCAAACCATAAGCTCTCATTCCACTTATGTGTAAGAAAGTTAAATGCAATAATAGAGAGTAATAGCAAAAGAGAAAACTCATTTTCTAATGTGCATGCAGATGAAGAGTTTTATTATGTTATTTGTTACTGTGGCATCTGATATGGTGCTTTTGATATAAAATATGATTACATTGTCCGCAAGCCGTAATCAACTAAACGTAAATATTATCAAGATGTCAACATTTAAAAGTTAGCGGGGTTGATTTAAATAAAAAAAAGAGTACGTAATCTAAAAAATATTGATCTCTGAAAATAATAGTAATATTCTTATATTCATTATCTTATATTTTCATATCTCGATCCAATATGCATTATCTGATATCTTATATTTACTGATATTTGAAAAATATTAACTTTGTCTGTATGTGTCCAGGATTATTTTCAATATTTTTTTAACTAATTTAAAAAGATAACAGCCCAAGAAAAATAGTTTTTTTGACAATTTTTTTTTTCTTTTTTTGATGGAAGGAAATATGGAATAATAATCTTTAATAAGGTTATTAAATGTACATTTTTAAGTATTAAAAAAAAATATGTTTTGACAAAGTAACAAAAAATGGCGATACTGCATCCATACTCGTGAACAATATTTAGCTCAAGACACAAGCAACTGGTAACTGATGCAAGTTAGAATTAAGAAAAAAAAAAAAAACAAAAAATCATTTAATCGACATTCGTATATCGAGAAAATGACATAAGATTTTATTAGAAATATTGATTTTTGTATTATTGATGTATTTGATTAAAAAATTTTAATTTTTTATTTATATTTTATTTAAAAATGTTTTGAAATAATTACGAACACTTTTTAAATAAATCTGTTATGGAATTACAAAACTTAGAAATCAATAGGCTATAGATCCCTAACACAATCAGTCAGTATTTTTGGAGTACCTACGAAAAAGCCCAGGATTTTAAAGAAAAAACTTTTGCAAGTAATGATGTTTTTTTCAGATATCCTAGACGATCGAAAGCATCTGTTGAATCAATAAAAAAAATTTCCAACCGCCTAACGCTTTAAAAGAACCTACAAAGGTAAGGGGTATATTCACTTTGTCATTTTGTTTGTAACGCCAAGAAGGAAACTTGATAGACTCCCCTTGATTAGCATCAAATTTAGAATCGACCTAAGCAAATTCGCCTGTGCGTCCGTCCGTCAGTATAAGGTATGTGGTAAACATTTTCCTGGCTGCAAAAATTAAAATATCGGCTTCAAATTTGGCACAAATATGGGAAATTTTTTCACATACCTGGCTATTGAAAATGGACCAAATCGATCACAGTCTCCGCCTACACTATAAAATGGACCGTAAACAAATGCTTTTTCTAGCTGTTTTGCTCAGTGCTCATAGACTGGAAATTACAAATTTCCATAAAAATAGAAAAATTTGCCACGCCCACCTAATAAAATTTAGCTTTTTCCCTTTTTTTAAAGATAAAGATGATGAGTATAATTTGAGATGTTCGACTTAAAACAAAAACTGGTCAGGAAGCCGCCAATCGGAAGACAAATTTCGGATACATAATATTTTACCATACATCGCCGCAGTCTCATTGATAGTTAAGTGATTATTTAATAGCTAATTCTATTCGATAAAACACCCTTCCAAAATTGGTTGCACATTATTAACACTTTTCTTATTTTGCTTATTGGACAATAACTTGGACACACACTTCCGGACTTTATTTAACATTTCGAATTGGAAAATAATGGATTACCTTTTCCCCAAACTAATATTTTGTCACTCTTCGGTTGGACAGAGATTTTTACTTACCAGTTCCTGAGTAAAAATGCAAATAAGCTAAAACCGTTGTAAGGTGTGAAGACACAAATTCCAATTTAACTAATAAAATACATTAACAGAACTCTGTAAACGGCTTAACATAAATCTGTAAATTCCAATTATATTGACTTAAATTACGTGAATCTTTATGAAAATATCTTTGAAACAAGCTAATCTAATGCGAATTGCTCTTCCCAGAGCTATTTTTAACATTTTTTTTTGAAATTTCATAGAGAATATTTAATAAAGTTATTTATTAATCGGTTGGTTAGTGCCCTCACAAATAAACTGGTTGCAAGCCCTTACCTTAGTGTTGCTTAATGTGCCCAGCACTGAAAGACGAAGTTGTACTAGTGTTGTTATTTTATTTGGATAACCACGAACGTACAACAATATGCAGAAGACATCTCATAAGTTAACTCACAATTCTGATCAAAGATGATTTAAGATTTACTAACTTCACACAATAAATGGGGACATGTTGAGCGTTAAGCTTTAGGAAAACACATTTCTTTAAATAAGATAATTTTCTTACTTGTTTTTTTTGTTATAAAATACATCAAGTAATGTAAACTTTGACACAAATAGTTAACAAACATAATTTGATGATGAACTTAGCACTATCAACAAAAAAACTTTACGAACGTTATCCATGACTTGTCCTATAAAGTTAGTTGTATCTACAGTAAAGGCTTTCATTTGATTTTCCTAATTTTTTTGTTGAAAATGTAAATTCTATACCAACGATAAAATGAATTTCTGATGTACTTATAAAATATTTATGAATCATTTAGTGTTTAATAATTTAGATATAAAATAAAAAATTGATTTATATATAAATTTTTCAGTTTTTTGGAATGTAATTGAAGCTTTGCGTGTATTGCACAGCTTGAAGTTCTCCTAATAGTATCTTGGTGTCGTAATGCGCTTTATGCATAATATGTTCGGTGATATAATTACATCTGAACACCAATAAATTTGCTTATGCTAAGCTTTTAGCTGCAACACTTAATGTGAGCAAATGGTATATAAACAGCAGAATAAACCAATGATAAGATATGAACGCTACTACGCTACTAAAGTGCAGTTCAAGAATGAAATACAAGTATGTATGTACAAGCTGCTCAGTAAATTTATTTTAACTAAAGTGACAGCCAACATTGAATATGCATATAACATAAAAGCAAAATGTACTCAGTTGGGATCGAATATAACACAGACTTACTAATGAAAAAAGAAAATTCACACTTGTGCCAAAAAAAGTTCAATTTAATATGAGCCTCAATCCACTTTGGTACGATATCTGCCGTATTGAAATAACGGTGAAGTTATCAAAATATCTCAGATATATTTTTATCATTTTCCTTAGGACAAAAGTTGACTAAATCCTAGAGCATAGATCCACTTGCAATTATTACAAATTTATAAATTTGCCCTTTCTCTCCTATAGCGGCCCTAAGATCGTAGAAATTTTGGTTTAATAAAATCGTCCTTTCAATTACTCACAAATCATATGTAAGTTAAGCACCCTAAAGAATCATACCTTTTTATTGCTCTGGTCAAGTTATATGGAATTATCTTTTAAGGTCCATATCATGAGATATCTTCCCCAGGACACTGTATATACGATATAATGTACCATATGTATGATGCATGTTGAACGAATGGATTTGTGCTACATTCCCCGATCTGCAATTGAATATTGCACACAAGAGATGGATCTTAAAACAATTGACTTAAGCCAATTGTAAGCTGCTTTTTTTTCTAGAGTTAGGGGCAAATGTTAAAGAAATTGTCTGACATGAAAGGGAATTTCTGTTTCTTTTCTTCTTCTTCTTATGCAGATGTTTCTAGAGGTTTAATGTGGTTCCACGTCTAGAAGTTTTAACAGAGTAAGAAAACGCTACTAATCGTCCCTGAGATGGTTAGTACTTAAATACCTAATGGATATACATTATATGCGCTAAATCATAACTACGTAGTTAAAAATGGCGAATATCCACTTGGTATACCCGGGTTCAGTTCTTATGCAGATGTTTCCAGAGAGTAAATGTGAGTTTTTGCAAAGAAGTTTCAATAGAGTAAGAAAACGCTATTAATCGGGATGGTTAGTGCCCGAATACCTAATGGACATACCTTGTATGAACTACTGCATAGTCAAGCAGTTAAGAAGCGCTACTGTACAGTCAGCATACCCAAATTCAATTCTTATGCAAATTTTTGTAAAGGTTTAAACCGGGTATCAGTTGGGCAGTCTTAAATGAGTGCGTAAAAGCTACTCATCGTACCAGGGATGATTAGTACGGAAATACCTAGTGGACATCCATTATATGGGCTAATCCTTAACTAATGAGTTGAAAAGGGCGGCTATCCAATCGGCACAACCGGGTTCAGTTCTTATGCAGACGTTTCTCGAGCTTCAACATTAGCTTCTGCCGAGATGTTTTAATAGAATGAGAGAACGCTAATAATCGTTTCTTCGGCTCAAAATCGAATAGTTAAGAAGCGCGACTATTGAGTCGGCGCATCCAGATTCAATTTCCAATACGGTAGGCCACATTTCAATTGCAATTCCTGTCAGATCGTAGCTATAGTAAGGGCTTGATCGGTGAAAGTATAGCGTTTATCGATGGAGCGTACACAACTTTGTTGCTGTGACCATTCCTTTTCTCTCTCTCCCCACTTTTTTCTAACCATGTACGTAATTGGTCATGTTAAAAAAAAAGTGGATATCTCATCCTTCTGTTGATTTAGAACAGAAGTATAGCAAAGGGTTTTATGTGGGTCCCGCTGTGGAGGCTTAACTTCAGGGTGCCCGTTGGCACACGGAGCGGGAAAGCAGTTGTTGATTTAGAACAATTGCCTTTTTAAAGGATAAGTATCCAATTCTAATGCGAATCTACACTGAGCAAGCGCTTTTTCCTCCGTTAGGGTCAATTACAGCCACCGCAAAATTCTCGCAAACTTTTGTATACATCACTTGCAATTTTGATAACTTTTTTTTATGTTTTTAAAGCGAAGAATAAAATTAAAATTTCAAAACGGAGAACATCTAGTGAAAAGGCGATAGAAAACTCCCTGAAGGAATATCACGCATTGATTAGAAACGTATTTATTGATGCATAAATCTTATTTTTCACACTCGATCTTTGAGCAAAATACCAGCACAACAACTCGCCATCACTGTGAAAAGGATAACAAAATTGACTTTGAATTATTACTATCCAGATGTTACCAGATGAATCAACAAACTATTATATATTCCTCCTACGTTAAGGATATAATAAGAAAATTTATGTGTCATATTAACTTATTTTTTGAACACAAAATATACATATCGTTTAAGAGAGGGGTATAGAGGGAAGACAAGAGACACAGAGAAAGTCAGAAAATTAGATAGAGGAGAGTAGGAAGAGAGAGAGAAGGAGAGAAAGAGGAAGGGAGAAGGAGAGAAAGAGGGAGAGAGAAGGAGAGAGAGAGCAGGAGGGAGGAAAAGAAACAATAAAGAGATAGTATAAAAGGAGGAAATAATATGTTAGAGAAATGTATGTCCTTCTGAGCAATTGAAAATAGTGTACACAAAATTGAAGCTAAGACACAGATGACTCATAACTTTGCAATAGCAACGAACATCAAGTAATGTTACAACATGGAAAACTGACGAGTGCTATTAAATAGTGATGGCCAAAGAGAAGGGAAGCATGTAGGTAGTTAGATAAAAAAAAGTTATAAATGCTTTAATACCAAACGTGGATACGCACCATTTAAGTTATTTATAAGATAATAAAAAAAAAAACTAGGGGCGTGTTAGTAGTCTGCTATATAAGTGTATTTAATTTATGGCATTTAGCAACTGCTATATAGTTGCTAAAATCTTATACTTAATAAGAGGAATGACTTTGATTGGTGCTAATTTTTTTTTATTTTTTATGGGTACGGGTCTGTGAATTGAGTGGATAGGAATAGATACAAGATCTCTTGAAACACATACGTTTATGTGAAATTTTCGATCAATATATCTAGATCTGCTACTATGAGCACCAACTAAGATAGTTTGATAGAAAATATTTTGAAATTTTTAATTTTTAATTTTTTTTTTTTCAAAACTATTTCATTATCTTAGCTATAATGAATCAAAATCCTATTCATTTCTTATTCTAAGTTTGGTAATTTTGAAAATTTTCATTTCTTAGCTTTTGCAAGGCGATTGAAAAATTCAAAAAACTTGTCTCCTCTACAATACAATAAAAAAAAGAAAAAAATTACAAAAACCAAGTTCACTGGTGTTTTCCACAAACAGATGCACTCACACAACTTGAAAGCAAACAAATTAAATTGTCTTCATAGTCTGTCAATTTTTTTCTTTTTTTTTTTTTCTTTTTATGTAAAGAATAAACAGAGATTAGATTAAATCTGGAAATTTTATAATCTTAAGAGCACATACTCTACTACTTACCATTCACTTGATTGTTGTTGATTTGAAGTCAATTGAGTTAAGGGTGGATAGATATTATTTATTTGTCATATAATAAAAGCGAAACGAAAGCATCGTAATGCTAGTTTATTACATACTATAGGGGAAACTATATGTAAATGAAAGTCTGTCTGTCCTATTGAATACAATAAGAAACTGATGTTATATTGATTTGTTCAGTAAAACGGAAAGAATTAAATGAAATGTTTTAATTAAACAAAAGTTTTACGAAAAAAAACTAATAAAGCAGAGTAAAAAAATTAGTTTAACTATTACAATCGGGCAATCGTACACTGCCGAGGCATTGAATACCCTACAGCAAATCACTTAAAATAATTTCATGTCTTGTATGCTTATTAGAAAATATCAAAAGTTAGACCTTGTGATCGTTTTATGGGAAACTTTATATGGAGAGGGATTCGAAAGGGATGGTTTTATAGTCTCAGTCCACTTCGTTAAGTTTATATCTTTCGAAACACAATTTTTTAGATTTTTACAAAAATTCGAACTTATTGTTCTACAAAGGTAGGGAGGTGCAAAAAAAAGGTCTAACCTTCTTCACTTTATATGAAAAAAAAAAATATTTTTCACCGATTTTTGTCTTGAAATATTCAATATAAAAAATTTTCTTTATATAATAACTTCTTCATTTAATAACTGGAGAAGAATATAAGAAAATATCCGAAAATATATATTAACAAGGCATTCTATTCTATTCAATTAAAGAAATATTATTTAACGGATTCTACCGCTTTCCTTTTTATAATTTTATTTCTTTTTTTAATTTCTCCAAAGCTTAATTAAAATTTATCCGAAACTTGTTAAGCTTGTTAAGCGTTACTTAGCCTAATACCATACATTCCTGCTCATAATACACTAGTGTTTGAAAGATCCCTGTTACATTTAAATTGAAATTTAGATTTGCATTTAAATTTAAATTTAAATTCAATGCTTGAAATGCCACTGAGTCGCTGCATTTTCCATTTAAATTCATTGCAGATTTGCATTTAAATTTAAATTCAATGTTGGGAGGCCAATGTGGCCTTACTCTTATTTTGCCTTAAAAAGAAAAATTTTCAAAACCCAAAAAAAAAAAAAATGTTTCCGAAAGCAACTTGATAAGTTGGAAAAGCTATTGATCGAATACGATCGATCACGCAATACTAGTTTCGTTTTCTACCAGCACCTGGTTTGGCCAGAGTGGACAATTAAACTTCCACTTTTTGAATGTCACATTTGACTTAGCAGGGAAAACTCTTTTATATCAAATTTTATCTAATTAACAAATATTAATGTTTTGTTTATCATATTCGTTTGAAAAAGTTCCAAAATAGTTCTAATTTAACTGTATTTGATGACAGTTTTTCCAAGACTTTAGTTGACAGGATTCGGTTAATCGTTTAACTGGGCTCTGTTAAAAGTTTTGGTTTGTGACTTTGCTGGTTATATTTAAATATAACTTCACAGTATTTAAAAGACTCTACATCGCGCTTCACCTTAAACAATTCTTTCTTTATTTTCATGATAAAGTATCTAAAAGTTGTACTTTCTTTTGATGAAAGGACCCAATTTTGAGGGGACTCCTTTTATAGAAATCCTTAAACCAGTCCAAACTAATGTAATTGAAATTTAGCAGATTTGATTTTCTTATCAAAGAGTATTTAATTTTTTTAAACATTTTCGCCATAAAGTGGTAAAAATTTGACTTGATTTGCCGTACAAGAGCTTACTTCCTTATAAGAAATGAGATCTAAAATATAGATCTATGTTGTTCAAATTTACTACAATACATTTTTATATCAAATAACTCTTAAAGATCAATTCATGAATCAATTCATCATGAAACCTTTTCACCACCTCCTTATCTTTCGTAGGATTTATATGAGAAGGTGTTCAAGTAAATGGCTCGACTCAATCCAAATTTTTCATGAAATATTTTCATTTCATTTTCTCGAGAGAATTTAAAAATTGCAAATCCTTTTTTAATTTAAGAGGTTTTTGAAAATAAAATTTAGTAAGGGAAGTTATATGAGGAGTAATAGTAAAAATTATTTCATTCAATTAATTTTCAACGAACGTTGTCTTGTTTGTCGGTATATTAAATGTACTCAAGATAACTCTGAAATTGCGACCTATAGATTGAATAAAGAACTATATGGATAGATTGTTAAACTGATAAATGGATTCAGTCAATGATCAGGCAAATTTTCAAGAATGAAATAACATCAATCAATAAGTTCGGAGGATCATTAATTTTCTTTTTATTTTGTTATTGTTGTAGTCGATTTGTGACACACTGCAATGTCATTTTTCTTCGTTTGGAGCTTTCTTTTGCAATTTTCTCATTTAAACGTTCACTAATAATCCTGCGTAATATTTATTATCCCAAAATAGGGACGCCCGAATTTTCCAACTGAGTTTTGGGTTTTTGATCGATTTAGACGAGTTTCGAGTTTCGCTGACTGCCGATATAACTCTGGAGTGTAAGGTTATGACTCCGTTTTTCATTTATTGTCACATATTGCATCAAAAAATCCTTTTTTATTTTGTCTAAATAACTGCAGAGAGAGCGCTGAATCACTAAACGATAGGTTCGCAAACACGAATAAAGCTTTTCGAAATAGTGTACACTGCCTTCTGATATCATTAAGGTATCAGCTATCCAGCCCAAATTAATTTTTCGGTCCTCTAAAATGATTTTGTGCACTCCTTTTTTTGTTTTTTCTGGAGCAACTGCCGAACTCAAGCGACCAGAGCGGTCAGCACCATTCGTGTCATTTCATTTAAAATCAAAAAATCATCCGCAAAATAATGTTTTCAATGGAGAAGAGTTGCGATAACATCTTTCCCATATCATCAAGCCACTTCGACAATAGTGGCACGTAGATAGTATAGATTCGACAATATTTCATCCTACGAACTTATTGAGTGACTTATTATATATCGCATGAAAAGATATATAGCGACATACCATTTACGCGATCTCTGTTTATTACAGAATTGACATAAACAGTAACACCTTCTTATCGGAAATGCTTTATAATAGAGAAAAACGAAGTTTTAGATAATTAGTCTAAGGCATTAGTCAGCGTAAATGTATTGTGCTATAAGCAAGACGTATATCACAGGCAAACAACTTTAGTGCGAGTGTACGATATAAGATTTATTGCTTAAGAAACAAAAACAGTTCCTTTTCATATAAAAGGATCTCATTATTTATTTATGTCGTTGCTAAACCTAAAAGGCTCTCGAAACGTAAGTACAATGACGGCTTCGTTGCTTGTAGTTTGTGCGGTGTACATAAATTGCAAATAAAGCACATTAATATCTTCTTCTCCCTCTCTTAATAACTAATTTCTAAATCAATGATAAGCTATGTTAGTTAGGTCGAGTTTATAAACAATACATGTAAGTGAGAGGGATTTTTAGTTTTCTCTGCAATGGCTCAGGACGCTTTGATTTAATAAGATTTCCAAGTGCAGTAAACAACAAGTTATATGTGTTTCGTATGTGTTGCTACAACCAGAGTGAATGACGGGTCCGTAAAGCAATAGCACACGGTGATATCTTATTCCCCTCTTCCGACACTTTTTCTAACAATAACTGTATAAGGTAAAGTCCCTAAATGACTGATCGTATATATAAAAAAAAATATATAAAAATATATCATATATCATAATCATAATACGATAGCATATGGTTCTCATATTAAAAGAGAGAAAGAAAGAAAGAAAGAAAGAAAGTTAAGTCAATTAAGAAATATTTGGATATAAATATTAGGTGTTTGCATATATTTTGATCAGGGACTTCTACGGGTAAAAGTGATAAAGTAATGCCTAATAGCAGTGTACGTAAGGGTTGAATTCGATCATTTTGACCTTCCTCTATGTAAAACAATAATTTTCTATTTAGTTTTATTGAATTATTCAGCGTATACAGACGCTAATCATGGAAAACTCAAAATTGCATTTTCGACATTCATTTTCGACATTCATTTTCGACATGCATTTTCCACATTTATGTTTTGAAGAAATCTCCTTTCGAAGCCCATCAAAAACTTGCTTGAAGCTTATTGTGATGCTGCGCTATCGTATCCCAATTGTCGGTTTCAGTTTCAATTAAGGTTTAAAAGCGATGAATTGATGATATAATATTAATGATAAAAGACGGCCTGAAGAATCAAAAAATTTCGAAGACATTGAATTGCAAGTCTTATTGAACGAAAACCTAGCCTAAACTCTCAAAGAACTTTCGAATAGCTTAGCAATTAATGATTAATATATATTGTAACCATTTTTCTTAATAAATGACTTTTTCAAATGAAACAATGGCCAAAACTCATGCAAATACCTAACATGTAATAAAACGTTAGGGAGGCGCAAGGTTATATTTACCCAGTGCACTTCAAATTTTTTTTTTTACTTACCACCAAGTCCTTAATTATTTTGCAAAAAAGGCATGAAAAGTTGTTTTAATAAATAATGAAATAAAAAAAAAATAATTTAAAAAATTGCGTCATAAAAAATACGATGTCAAGTCGCATTCGACATAGGAGTGCAAAGGGTTAAGTATACAAAAAATTTCGTGAATTGCTTTTAACAACAAAACATTCAAACATTTTTTTTTATATTTTACATGAATTTTATTACAACAAATATATGCCATCTTGCTCGATAACGGTTTGCTAGTTTTCGTTTCAGGTTTCAGGGCGAAAACCAAACCCAAGTGATTTTCAAAAGTTTTTTTTTTTTAAAGTTAGCTTTACACTGTTAAGAAGATTCCGCAGGGAGTGGCTTCAGATGGTTTAAGATCCGGTTTATATGATAAACGTATGAAAAATTTCCCAACCAGCCATTTCAAGTTTTGGCGATCCATTAAAGATGTGTAGCCAATGGAGAACGATGCTTTCTTTATTCGTCAACACTGACTGTCGCGGTGTCTTAATTGGGCGCTTTAAACGCCTTAGCTATTGACACTAAAGGGTGGAACCAATTGCCTAATGAGGTTGGACCACCTCATGATGCACGATTCTCTTTCAATCTCAACACAAAGCGTTATCTTATGTGGCATGGATCTAGTTTCTGTATATCCAGCATCGTCCATGATCCTTTTACATTTTTTTCTTCGAGGCGACTTGCCATGCATAATCTTAATCTCTTCAAAGATGACTCATCTCTGTCTCGTTTTATCAATGACAGAAATTCAGTCCATTACATTTTCTACCTTTTTTTTCCTGATTCGGGCTAATGAAAATGTTTCAAAAATATTTCTTAACCAATATTCAGTTCAGCACCGATATCGCAACATGAACATTTTTGTAGTAAACTTTTACTATTTTAATATGTTCAGAGGTTTGCTAAACGATCCATATTGTAAAATGGCGAATATTACACCAAACAAGCGATGTCCAGGATGATAGTTCCGCTCTATATATGTTAGTGAAACAAAGTTGCCAAATCCAGACCACGAAATGGATAATTTTATATTACATTATCGTAGATAACAAATTCGTTATTTATTCACTTCATTATTCTGTTACATGATATCGATAGAAAAGCACTAAACGTCAAAGCATGAGCTTAAAGCATTCAATAACGTCAATAATTGTAGACACAAAAAGGCAAAACAATTGAGTATACATCACACTCACAGAAAAAAGAAAAATGGATTAAGTTCAAACGCACACGCATAGTTATGGAGATAAATTTGTTATGTGAAATTTACGTCATTTCGCAAATTTTGTTACATACATACATAACATAGTTGGTAATAAATCATTCGAGTTCATACTTATAGTGTATAGTGAATGGTTCTCGAACATTTGAATTCAATTCCACCGATTGCTTATTGATATACTCAAAAGCAATTAGCTTTACTTTTACCTGCAAATTCCAATATGGATTTCAAAGCCATAGATTATTATTTCAATTTGTTTATCTATCCATCCATCAGTTGATTTGCCTGTAGGAATTGATATAAATCGACAAATAATTAATATTACTTCATATATAAAAAGTCCTCGCGGTTATTGCCCTTAGATGTTGTTGCTGCCTATATATCAGACAACACTCATCTGGTTATCTGAAATGGACATGTGCTTAAAAAGTAACATTTCAGCTTTAGCTTTTGTGAAAATATTTTTCAAATATTTTGCTCATGTAAAAACTGATGAACTGATTTGAAAATGAGTGAAATATTACAAGGAATACGCTACGCGATGTTTTTTTACTATAAAAAAAGTTAAAAATAGTGCAATAACTTAGGAAAACTCTGTTAAGTGTCCGGTAAGAATGCTGTGAGTGAACGAAGGATATAGAAGTGGTTTTTTTGATTCCGTTCCATAAATTTTGATATCAAAAATGCACCTCACTCTGACAGGCCAGTCATTGAAAAATTTATGAAATTTTGCAAGTTTCGTCCACTCGCCAATACTAATTCAAGTATGGTCTCCCCCATTACGAATTGAAACCGAGTATGTCAACCTAATAAGCGCGCTTCCTATCAATGATTTTAACAAGACACTAGATTTTTGAGAATGGAGCTCGATGCAAGACC
>KK351068.1:129892-161644 GCA_000671755.1 Glossina brevipalpis | reverse complement strand
AGTTTCAAGATAATAAGGCGTTGTAATCAAATCTTATTAGATCGATGTCTGCTAAAGTGTATTAAAAAATATCAAATTTTTAAAAGTTTTAAAAAACAAATCACTTCCTCTTCGGTAACTCAATAGAAGTGTAAATTTAAATTCGAAAGTTTTTTTTGCTTATTTCAATTTTTCTATGAGAATTTTTGATATCTTGAAGGTTCCATTCAACAGACTGATGGAAGACAAGCAGATAAAGATAAAATATAATCGAAGACTTAAGTCTCAAGTTTATAGGATTTATAGTGTATTTTGTGTAACGAATTAGTAAATATATTATGAATAGAAAATAAGAAAACAAGTTAAAGCTTTTTAGAGTCCAGAGACCAGGGCGACTGTTAAATAAGTTTTACTTCACTTCTACCGAATTTCAATTTATAGAATTCTTCTTCACATATCTTCATTGTAAAATGTGAAAAATAGTTTTATGATGTGATTTTAAAATTACTTCTGATACAAAATTTTAATTTGGGAGGGGTTCCGAAAATTGGACCATTTTAGTCCAAGTCCAGCACAGTAAATTTGTATAAGAAATTAAAATTTTTTTGATCAAGGTTCTATAGCATGAAATTGTAAAAAGTAGACCTTACTCCCATATAAATAAAGTCTATATTTTAAAAAAAAAGTAAATTTTCGGAAGGGAATTCAAAAAGTATAGTCCTATGCCCTACGAATATTCTTTAATATGTTCAAACCATTTTTTTACTAATTTTTCTTCAGAAATAATCAAAATTGAAATTTTTTTCCTTTGATGACTTTTTCAAAATAAATCCTTATAGGTGGAGTGGTCCTTCAGTTTCATTTTCAATAAATTTAATCTTTGGACCAAAGGTTTTTGTTAATATATCAGGAAAACCACGATTTGTATGTTAGACATTCGGGGGATAGACGAAATAATATGAATCCCATACAATATAGTGACCGAAATTCGAACCAGATAACATAAAACTGAAGCAACAAAGGTCGCAGCAGAACTCACTTACTTGCTTGAATAAAGCATGCTTTCACAAAACAAATAAAGCTAGGGAGCTCCATAAAGCTAATATTCATGAAACAACTGGAATTGCGAAAACCTTTACGGTGTCAGGTGTTCAAAGCAAAAGTGACAGTAGAACTCAATTCTCACTTAAGTCAAGAACTTTTCGTTAAAAAAAGTACGGCAAGAGAGCTCCACAACGCTAACAATCATTAATAATGCTGCAATTGCGAAATCTTTTAATTTTTTATCTTCAACCTACGAACTTATTGAGTGATGCGTTATATTCTCTGACTATCGCATATAATTTTGTTTTCTTTGAAACGAATTTTCAGCAAACTTTTCTCATAAAACCTAGACAGACACCAGACGGACAGATAGATTTAAATTATTTTCAAAAATGATTGTTAGTATAACAAATGGATGAATTTCAAGTGCTACTAGACACACGTTGGCATCTGAAACCATAAGTAAATAGTGCAGAATAACTATGATAACCTAAGTTTCATGACCAGAAAAATATAAAAGTTTAAAATATAAGGGGAAAGATAAAAAAAAGGGAAAATATTTAGACAAGCGTAGGAGGGAATCTTACGCACGTACGAAATCAAACTACGAATTTATATAGATTCTAAAGTGTTTACTGAGACGTAGAGATGCAAATGGCAAATCGATCGACCTTCAACAACTTATAAAGTCAATACTATATAATCATCAATTTTCGTTTTAATCATCAATATTCGGAACTAATCCCTTAGATTTTTAAACTTTGATTTCAGTTAAAAACACTCTATTTCAATCAATGAAACGCCCACAAAATCAAAAAAATTGTGAGTTTATCATTTGATTTGTTCCCTTACATTTCTAAAACCTTACTGAATGTTTTTTGAAAATGAATATAAGAAGAAAGTTCCTCTAAATTTCTAAAACATTACTGAATGTTCTTTGAAAATGAATATAGGAAGAAAGTTAAGAAGTTCGGCTGCTCCCAAATCTTCTATACACCCACCCTTCATTCATTTTCTCATATCAATACTAAATATTTCCGATTTGTTTATCTGATAAGTAATAAATCGAGATTCTTAAAAAAGTGCGAAAAAATATAAATATTTGATCACTTATGAGTTTTTGTAGGGGGGGGCCCGAATTTTTCTATTTCTGAACATGAATAGTTAGTCGGGTCGTCTATAAAAATAACTAATAAATAATAAGCAGAACCCATCACATTTTTGCCTAGAGAAACAGAGGTGCTTTCATTTTACACTTTACTGTGGGCGTGTCCTTCAACAAATTTGGTTTATTTTTAATATCAATTTACGGGCAAAAACGTGTAATGTTTCTGCTAAATGTGAAGTTGATATCTTCATTTGTACGGCCAGAAAAATATTTATCAAAGACATTCACAAGGACAGATGAAAAGTAAGGCCGACAGATAGAGAGACGCACATGCTTAAATCGATTCTTCATATCTTCATTTTTACAAACACACACACACACACATACACAAACAGAGAGTCAGACATACGGACAGACATGACTAAATCGATTTTTAATTTGACGCTGATCAAAAATATGTGTATACTTTATAGAGCCTTTGAGAAGCTTCCCTTGATGTCTTGCAGATATTTTGGCAAAATTACTATCCTCCCATCCTTCGGTGGTGGGTATATAAATCTTTTATTTTCACCTTAAAACACACATACACATAAAAACGATTCATTGTTTGTGAATGCATAAAAAGAAATTAAGTAAATGCGGTCAAAAAGGAAATTCTTTAATCTCAGTTATTATTATAACAACATGACAGAAACAAATTTGTTGTGCTTGAATAAAGGAATTAAATGTGAATCAAGTGTTAAAAAAAAAGTTCTTATTGTTTGCCGTCACGCGGAAAAAATGTTGTTTTAAAATTCTCTCATTTTGTTTTTTTTTTTTTTTTTGCCATTTCTCTGCGCAGAACACTCATACATATAGATTTTATGCTCCAACGATGAGATAAAATTAAAAATTAATCTTTTTCTAGATATTATTAAACTTAAAAGTTAATGCAAAAAGAAATCAAAAAAAAAAAAAACTAAACATTTGAAGAAAAATGATTCCCATGTGCCAGAAGTGTAAACAATTGCGGATTCACTAAGAATTCTTTTAATTATTCGTTATCATCCGTTTCATCTTTACAGGTAATTTTCAAATTTCCTTTGCTTTCCTTTCAATATTGTTTTTTTTTTGTTTGTTTTTGTTTTTGTTTAAGAAAGTGGGTCCTCGTGTTCCTTTATGAATGCTATGAGTCATTCAAGTAATTTACATGTATACGAATGGAGAAAACATTTGATTGTTGCTTTTGTACTTTGGAATTATTTTTTGCTTCTGTATGGATTTTTTATGTGCGCAAAGAAAATTTCTTTTATTACTGCAGTTGTGGATTGAAGTTCATTTTGTGGAATATGTGGATATTCATATTTCCTATATAGCGCATACATTGCCGATCCTACTTCATTATACGTTTGTGTCTTTTTTGGAAAAGACATGAAGTCAGCTATCACTCATCGTCTTTTGTTTGAAGATTTTCTCCAGCCATTTTATTCATAAGATCTTATGAAAGGATCCCATTTAAATGCCACCTAAAAGAATCCCGTGTATTCGAAGAATAATTTTTATGAAAAATAATTTGTTTTTTCTCAGATTTTCTACGAAGAAGTGTATCCAACACAGCCGAGCAGCCCAGATGGTTTTGTGTATAATGTTGCTCTAGGTAGAGGGTTGGAAGAGCGTAGAGCAGACTAAATCAGTGTTCTTCCTGTCGATATGAATATCTAAGGGATAGGAATAGTTAGCAACGTCTTTTTGGGATTGTATGGAAGATCTGAATTGAATTGCAAGTAATCAAAAGGTTATCTAAAATGAAACTTAAGGCTTTTTAAATAAGCTCAAGAACCATAGGGGGGTCAGTAAGTAATTTTCGAAAATTTGTTAAAAATAGTTATAGAAAACGAAATTTGAATTTTCTTAGCTTGTTTGAAAGACGATTTCGTACAGATTCACATGATATAGGTCAATATGTTTAGAATTTTCTAGTTTGGCCGCGCAAGAGTTTGAAATTTGTGTATTTTTCCAAAGACCGATTAAACTACGATGCCAAATTTCAAAAAATTGTTAAAAATAGTTCTGGGAATCAAAATTCGGATTTGATTAGCTTGTTGGAAAGGTATTTTTATACACATTAACGTGATGTAACGTGAATATAGTTGGGATTTTCTAGTTTAGTCGCACTAGACTCTCAAATTTGACTATTTTTGCGATGATCGAATGCCATCAACATATCTATTTTCAAACATTTATTGAAAGGAATTCGCTAAAGAAATGGGTTAATTTTTTACATAGTTTTAAAGGTTGTTTCATATAGATTCACATGGCATTTACAAAAGTTTTCCAGGTATATTAATTTGGATGAACTAGACTTCGCAATTCAAAAATAACTTGATGCTACTTACTGTACAGTTCTATGTTAATCCTTTTACAGAGCTCTGTTAATGGCATTGGTAAATGTCTTTGCTACTTAAATTCAAAGTTATCTTCGCATCCTGTCGATCCTTAGAGATGATGAATTATGATAGCTGGGTGCGGACCTACAGGAATTATCGTGCTAATCTTAAAGGCGCGGTGATCCGTTAAATAATTAGGTGCAGATAGAAGTCGAACACTGCCCAGAGTAAATTTCATTTTCTAATACGTGGCATCTAAGGCGTAGTAAAGATCCCTCTGATACGAATGTGATATTTGTTATAGCTATTAAGGGAGCCCTTCCCTCGGTACGATGAAGAAAAATTTTCTTAGTTTCTTAGTAAATCAACCAAGGCATGTGAATCCACTCACATAACGTCGTACCATTAGGACTTGTCTACTTGGTTGTTTTTAATTTCTAACGGATCGCAATATATCTCCAAAAAGCGTCCTGCAGCTTCGACCCGGATACGTAAAATGTAACGACAGCAAATCATTATGAACGATGATCTTTCAGCACACAATACAATACACCGGAACCAATAGTCCAGTGTTGCTAGAAAGTATTACATACATTATGAGGTTTTATTCACCCCTACTACTGCGTTTTTCATGATTCATGAGACCAGTCTACTTCTCGCCAATTAATGTTCGCAATTTCACAAGCTCTCTGCATACCTCAATGTCAGTGTAGTGTTTTATCTACAAGTACTCCTACTCCTGACCGACAGTCGTGAACAAAATGTCAGATTTACTGGATTTCGCTGTTTACTCTGACTTATCCTAATCCTCCCTACATATTATTATAACTGGTGATTTAAATTCTGACCATATTCCAACAAGAATAAACTATAAAATCAAGTTTCATCAAAGAAGTAAAAATTCAAAAATATTCACATCTAATGCCGACATACGACTATTCCAAAAGTGGATAGATGACCACATAAATTTAAATATTTCTATTGAAACTGGAACTAATATCGACGAAGCAGTCGAAGATTTTACTCAGCTTAGTCACAAAGCAGCCGCTGTCTCCCCGTCACGCGAAAGTGTTAATAATATCTCAAACCAATTTACAATCGCTAAGGTAGGAGCACTCATCACATCAGAAAGAAGAGACGTCTCCTTAAGGCAAATGACCAGGCAGCCTACCTGATCTTAAATCAAGCGTCAAATTATCTAAAAATCTATCTCGAAAATGAAAAGAACAGCTTTATTGAAAAATTGTTAAGCAATCTAAGCCCTATAAATAATAATGAGTATAAGCTTTGGATCGCGACAATGCAACTAAAGCAGCCTCAGCGGCGAAATGTCCCATTTAAAAATTCGAGTGGCACATGGTCTAGATCGGAAAGTTTTATCCCGTTCTCGTTTTATAGCTTTCAATAAGCTAAGGAAATCACCGACTTTCTTAACGTTGCCAAATATATCGACCCTTCACATGTAATGTAAGAAATTCGAAATTAAATCCCAAAGCTGCCCAGAAAAATCCCGGAATACGATCTAATTGATTACAAAGTAATTAAAGCTTTGTCAAAGAGAGACTGGTTGTTCTTACATTGATTTTCAAATCAAACGTAAGACTTTTGTATTTTCCTATTCAATGGAAATATAGTTTCAAAACCTCCAGGAGCCCCGAACATATGACGACATCACACAAACCTATCAGTCTTTTACCGTTGTTTTCGAAACTTTCTAAAAAGATTGCTTGCGATCTTGGAAGATGTCAATATAGTGGGTGACCATCAATTCGGCTTTGACTGTAACACTGGTACACCTCAGAGTAGTTAAAGTAAGTAGAGACAATCTGGAAAATAAACTGTATTTAGATATCTAGCAATCCTAATATGGAAATATTATTAGAGATATCGGTTTAAAACCTTAAGAGTAATCACAAAGGCTTCTTGGGGTCTGAACAATAAATCTTGATGCCTCCTAAAAGTTAAAGATGAATTAAAACCCTTTTATACGCGCTAATTACTTAAATACATTAAGTCTGGATCATAATATTTTAGCTGCAAACTTATTAGATGATAGTTACGAAGTAAGAAGACTGAAACGGCATCAACATATTAGACCTCCTCTTCGTTTAGACTGAAAAGACGTCACATATTAGACCTCACCTCCATATAGACACATTACTGGTAGTACAACGTCAAAACTCGAAGCCAAATATTAAACAAGTGTACAAATGTGTATTTGTTAGACTCTCTGGAATCTAACTATTATGTTATATTGTTGCTTTTCCTTTTAGTTGTTAATTAATATGTTAATTGTTTAATTGTAAATAGACTGAGAAGAAAGACATTTCGAAAAAAACAAAAACAAGCTCTCCGATGCGCGTGCGCAGGCATGTGGCAGAATTCATTTTTTTGCTTTAAACTTTGCATTCTTATATATTTTATTTACAAAGTATTCAATACACATAAACAAATGTTATAGAAAATTTCTCTGAATAACAAACTTTATTATCTTTCATTGGGAACGATATAAAATAAATAAAAAATTAAATTTAAAAATTAAACCTTTTTGCCATAAGAAATCTGAGAAAGGGATTTAAAAATCTGTTCTATCCGACCTAAATTTTCCACAATAGGTTTTACCAATTTTTTCCGCTTACACATTGCAAACTTTGTTAAAATATCTCAAAAATTGCTTCCTTTATACGTTGAACACGAGTCTAGGTGGACGGACGTGAATAATAAAAATAGGTATAAGTATATAAGTTCCTTCGTTTTTATTCAAAGTATTGTCCTTCCCTAACTGCTACATCTTCCATCTTTTAGACTATCGTCATAAGAATGGAGGCTCCACTCGACCGTACAATAAGTAATCCCTTGTAAGCAATGTTAATCAATAGGGGAAATATCCACCGATAACGGCGGGGAGGATAGCAAATTTCAGCTTAAAGTTACTTGGGCCTGTTTTGCTTTACATGGCTTCTTTATGTCGAAAACTCACTATGTCATGATCTTTGACATATTGCGCCAGGTTTTTGTCCCAAATTCTTCAGTTAATGGAAGTATTCTCCTTCGATTGAACTTTGTCGTCCATGTTAATGTTTCACTTAATCTGCATTATGGTTGTTTGCGTTTTTTGAATATCGTAACGCAATCATTGCTCGCCGCTCGCGTTTCCTAACGACGGTTCCATATAATTGGAACAAACCATTCTATCCACTTAACCGAACCAAATGAGATCGTCACGTTTATTCAAATTTGTTGTCCATGTTAAAGTTTCGCCTAATCTGCATCATGGTTATTTGTGTTTTCAATATCATAACACAACCGCTCTTCATCACTCGTAAGGACTTAGCAGCGCTATCTTTATGCTGTAACCAAATAACGAAACTTACGATATTGCGTTTTACTTCTGTACTCCTAATATGATCTTTAGCGAGAAGATAATTTTGTTAAATTTGAACTACGTCAGTTCACGTTTTGGAACTCTGCCACATAAGGACATCCAAGAAAGCCTTCCCGTTGAAACACTTTTTATTTACAATCTTTTGGCATAACATCACGAAAATAACCGAGGAACTGTAGAAAGCGAAGCGGAATGGTCTTTAATGGTCGGTCTTGTTCGAATATGTTTTTACTTACTTTTATATTATGATTATTTATGGGATACAGAATACAAAGTATAAAGCATTGGTCTTAGTACACTTTCCTGGGGCAGTCAAGCTTCTTATATATATTTTAAACTCTTTCGTTTTCAATTTTAAGACGGTAATGTCCGTTTTACAAGGCTGATGTAAGTAGGAAATATGTTGATGTCGGAAGGCACTTTTTAGATTTTATCGAAATCCTTTTCCGCATGATGGCATATTGTTGTACCTATAGGCTGAACAGCTTTTTCATAATGGCTTAACGCTTTTTGCTGTAGAGGTCGGAATCTTTAAGACTTTTATCGCCTTTTACGCGTAATACGCTTTTTCTGATCATTCATCCATTGGGTATCAAAATTTCCGAAAAGAAAAACCTCCTATTTGGCTTGCTATTTGACGCGTAAATAATACAAATTTCTTAAAAAGTCGGTGCAATATTTTCGCCTTTAATGAAAAGTAGTTTTGCGAAAAGATCCCCTTTGCGATATTTTTCATGTTCAAGGATAAGTTTTGAAACTCTTTTGCGGATCTATTAGTTTCAAATGCCAACTTGAAAATAACGTACAGCCTGCATCGTGTAGGTTACGACTCATATGCTGTGATATTTGCAATGTTACCTCTATGCTTGGGGGAACAATTATTAATTTTCAATGTATTCAATATTTATTAGCGATGAATCCAAGGTATCATTTATCTTTTCGCACCTATAACCCTTCCTGACTACCACAGTTGTTACTCTTTGTGTGGCTGGTCAAAGAAAAAAAAGATTAAAATCAGAAAAAAAAAATTTTAATTCTTTCTTTACAGTTTTGATTGATAATTTCCTGGACCTCTCGCCGCCAAGATGTCGTCGGTCAAAGTGGCGGTGCGAGTGCGTCCGTTCAATTCACGGGAAATCGGCCGTGAATCGAAATGTATTATAGAAATGTTTGATGGCACCACTACTGGTAATGATTTTGTAAAATTAATTCAATTAATTCAATTAATTCACAATATTTCAATTAATTTTTCTTTACTCCTCTTAAGCCATTACAAATCCCAAAGTACCATCCAATTCCAGTGAAGCAATTAAACGTTTCAATTTTGATTATTCTTATTGGTCACATGATGTAAGTGATTGCTGCTGATCTCCTATCGTAATTCTCGTTTACATTATGTTTTCTTTTCAAAAATGTAGCCGAAAGATCCGGACTTTTCGACACAAGCAATGGTCTATCGAGATATTGGCGAAGAAATGTTACAGCATTCCTTTGACGGTTACAATGTATGCATATTTGCTTATGGGCAAACTGGTGCTGGCAAATCGTACACGATGATGGGTAAACAAGAGGAACATCAAGAGGGCATTATACCTATGATTTGCAAAGATCTCTTTTGTCGTATACGTGAAACCGAATCGGATGAACTAAAATATTCGGTAAATTTTTTTGTTGAAATTTGTTTTATTCATACGTTGGATTTTTATTAATAACGAAATTTGCAGGTCGAAGTTTCTTATATGGAAATTTATTGTGAACGTGTACGCGATTTACTGAATCCCAAAAATAAAGGCAATTTACGAGTAAGGGAGCATCCTTTGCTAGGACCTTACGTAGAAGATCTTTCAAAACTGGCAGTAACCAGTTATCAGGATATACACGATTTAATTGATGAAGGCAATAAAGCACGTACAGTGGCTGCAACCAATATGAATGAGACCAGTTCACGTTCGCATGCTGTTTTTACGATATTCTTTACACAACGCCGTCACGATCCCATGACCGATTTGACCACAGAAAAAGTATCTAAAATTAGTTTAGTGGATTTAGCCGGTTCAGAAAGGGCCGATTCTACAGGCGCGAAAGGTACACGCCTCAAAGAAGGCGCGAATATTAATAAATCTTTGACTACCTTAGGAAAAGTAATTTCGGCCTTAGCTGAAATTGTAAGTAATAGATGATAAAATGTACGACAAATTATTCATTTCCTCTCCTTTTAATTTCTCCTCGAGTTCTTTTTCAGTTCACATAATATTTTTACCCACTCACTCTCTTTCTCTCTCTCTCTCTCTCTCTCTCTCTCCAATTAAAATTTTCTGTATTGAAAGCAAAAATTTGGTTTAATAATTTTATATAAATTCACTCTTTTTTCTTGCTTTTTAAACAATCACTTTAACGTGAAAACCGAATTTTTTAACAGTCCGTAAGTATTCTGAAGAAAAAATCTTTTAAATTTTATGTCAAGAGTATATTGAAAGTTTCTAATAGGTTTAGAAGTTATTACGGCAATTAATCCTGGATATTAATGCTTCAGCATTTAAGGTTTCTTCACAAAAAAGCATTGCTTATCGCAGCGGGCTTGCGGCAGCGGGCCATCTTTCTAATCAAAATCTCCATTTTCCAGAGGTCAGAGATCTCGGAAGCTCAAGCAATAGCAATTGTCGTTGACAGCTACGTTTTGGTCTACTTTCCTAACACCATAATCTGTACCAAAATAGTTTGTGGCTAGAATAGCATTCTAGCAAAAGTCTCTATGAGACTTCTAAGCTTTGAAGTTACATTATCTGCGATGAACCCATAGCCATACAAAAAAGAGGCTTGCACAAAATACGCTATAAAATGGTCAACGAATTTAACGTCGATATCATAAATTAACGCTCATTCTGATCTTCTCTAACTTGATATTTCGAGAACATTGCAAGATGATTTTTATTTTGAATGAAAGGTTCATGGATTAGCTAACTTTTAGAAAGATTTCAGATCATTTTTCAAAGTATATTTTGAAGCTAATATTGGGTTAAGATTAAACGACTTTGAGAACTTACAATGTCACGAAAAAAGAAAAAATTCAGAACATATGCCGCGACCTAACCTCAAAAGCGATAACCGAAAGTTAAGTGCATCTGGTTAAGAGAATTTGACATTGATTTCGAATGTCATTGTAAGAGTTTATCTTGCATAAAATAGACTTTTAGATTTCAGATGTTGTTTTGTGTTGATTTCCTATAAAATACGTTTTTGTATAAAAATTAATCTGCAAGCTGTACGTTCTTTTTTGATATTTTGTAAACAATCACAGAATTCTTCTTTAGTTTCCATATCAAATCATTACATTATTAACACGATTAATAAAAAATTATAATCAATGAAATTTTTACAAATAAATTACAAATAATTCAATAAAAAATTCATAGGCTTCCAAAAATAAAAAGAGCAAAAAAGCCGATTTCATACCATATCGTGATTCGGTGCTTACTTGGCTGTTACGAGAAAATCTGGGTGGAAATTCGAAAACTGCTATGATAGCTGCCATATCGCCGGCAGATATCAATTACGATGAAACTTTAAGCACTTTAAGGTATAAAATATTCTTTTTATCTTTTTTTTGTTTTTTGAAATATCGACGATTTTTTTCTTTTTTTTTTAAATTTTATATCCAAGATATGCGGATCGTGCTAAACAAATTGTCTGCAAAGCTGTCGTTAATGAAGATGCTAACGCGAAACTTATTCGTGAACTTAAAGAAGAAATTCAGAAATTGCGTGATCTTTTGAAAGCTGAAGGCATTGAAGTGCAAGAAGGTAATTTAGTTATGATGTTGTTAAACGAAATAACAAGGATTTGTAAAACGACTAAAACGAAGAATATTAACGCATTTCCTTGAATCCTTTTTAATTTAAATATTTAGATGTAATTTTGATTGAATTACTTTATATGAAATATATGAATTAGAGTGGAGCTTATTTACAAAAACAAAGCATACTTTTTACACATTGAATCTATCCTTTAATTTCAATTCATTATTACTATCATTATTAATAATCATTTAGGGCCCGATGGCAAAGTGGTTTGTGAGAAGCGCGATACAAATAGTAAGTAAAGCTCTAACCACTCATTCTCACTCTTTATTACTATGTGTTCGTCTCTGGCATATGCTGAATACAAGCAAACACATAGATATATAATGATAATAAACACTCTGTGCTTTGCTCTGGCTATTATATTATTCCTTTTTAATTTATATATATAAAATTATTTTTTTTTTTTTTTTTTTTTTTTTTTTTTTTTTTTTTTTTTTGTAAATGAATTATTTACTAAATCTGAAATGTTGTAATATCTTTTGCAAAAGAAAAATCTCTAACATTTTCGGTATAAATTTTTATAAAAAAAAAAAAAGGTAGTCTAAAAAATATAAAGCCCTTAAGAAATCAATATTCGCAGTCAGAAAAATTTCAATGTCTTTCCATTAATTTGCCCCAATACATTTTTAATTACTTGCTACAATTAAATTTGTTTCTGTGCGTACGTTTTCGTATGCGTTTTCAATTTGTGCGGTCCATTTTATGCGAATTATTTTATTTGTGCGATTTATTTTGTGTAACTTTTTTATACGGTATGAGAAAATTGATGTACAGAGATTCTGTACGCTTCATAAGTGGAAAATCGCCGCAAGGTCAAATCAATGTCAACCATTCTACAATAGTAATTACCCAAATAAAACAACGCATATGCGCGCTGTGTCTTGCTTGACTAATAGAAATGCAGCTGAAAATCATCGGAAATCATTGCGCTAACACATAATATCTGCAGAGCAAGTTTTGACATTTTCAACGAAAACGATCGAAATGATTAAGAACGTTACTAAGAATAATAGTTACCTTATCAAACGCTTTATAACTCGTGAAGACAAATAAGAGAAACCTGTTTCTATGACAGCAGATAAAATATATGCGAGACCCAGCCTTGCAGTGAACTGAAAAGCATTTTAGATAACAAT
This sequence comes from Glossina brevipalpis, assembly GCA_000671755.1. NCBI lineage: Eukaryota > Metazoa > Arthropoda > Insecta > Diptera > Glossinidae > Glossina > Glossina brevipalpis. Next base: position 148,766 of record KK351068.1, on the reverse strand, counting down.
TCCAAAGGAAGTACGAAATTCGAAAAAGTGCTGACTATCGCAAAGTTTACAGGCAGCTGACCAAAAAAAATTTGTCATCGACTACTTATTTTCCAAATTCTTTTTTGCGTTTTTTTTTTTTGTTTTTGCATACCTCTATCTACCGCACGAAAACAGGTTTACCTTCATTTATTTACAGACAAAAGAGAAACAAAAACTCTTTTGCCTACTTTTAGGAACAAAATATGTAATTTTTCATTGTCTACTTTTATTACCATTTTATTTAATGGAAGTTGAAAGCCATTAGAACTACGTACATGTACATATATATACATATATTATATATATTATATATATATATATATATATTAATGTAATGCTTGCTTTTGCATACCTATATCTATGCACTTACGATATGCAATGTATTTACGCAGTGTACGCCTCTTATGCAATATATTTTATATTTTTGGCAGAATAAGCTAATAATGAGACTTCTTTCTATTTGCATTTATTTATATAAACAAATTTATGATAATGTAAATTACGAATAATATATATAAGTGATATGAGTTTGTTAAAATCGAACAAGGCTGTTATATACCCTGTACTCCTTCACGTGTAATAAAATTTTTCACTTATCTTCGTCACGAATGAAACAGAATTACATTTTACTGTCACATAAAGGCTTACTTTGCAAGCTCCGAAAACTGGATCTGTATAATATAAATTTACTATTATAGTAAACTGTTGCATTAAATCACTTCTTTGTGCTAAAAAATGCTAAAAATTTGAACTTGTCGCTATATAAAGGCAATAATTTTTGCAGAAATGTTTATGTGGGAACAAATCTAATAAATAGTCTTATCCCATCTAAGTTTTCCGTATTCAGTTGGTATGACAAACTACGGTACTCTTTACCGGTTTTTATCGAGAAATATTAAAACTTTTTATACTCTACACCAGATTGGAAGACATGTTTAAATCGACTTAAAAAATCATTCTGGATCAGTTGGTATCTCAAGTCCTACCGGCAGTTGCATACAAGGAAAAAACATTTAATAAACTTTTAATTTAAGTGGAGTATAGGATGCAATAATATGATCACTCATCACTTTCTAATGTGGTGTTTAAAAAAAAGTTAAGGAGACATGAAGACGCATATATATGAAAAGGCGATTACTAAAGCGGCCTGAAAGAAGCAATAAATATTGAGTTGCAAATTTTAACTTGTAAAACAAAGTTTTCAACTTTTAAGCAAATTAGGAAATGAGTTTTTAATTAAAGCAAACACAGAAAAAAGTTATGTTCAGCTTAAATCATATTAATTAATATCAAACACTAAATTGTGTACGATATTTGATTGCAAGATGAACGTGGAATCATTCGCTATATACAATAAAGCATTGCGAAAAAGGGCACCATAAAATATCATACACATATATAGACCATATGTACTTTATATATATAAAATTTCAAATATAAAAACTTCTTAACTGTTGACTTAATCTAGACCGAAGGATGGCGATATTTTCATTTTATCAAAAACGGAGCTTCGGATTTCGTATAGAGTTCTACATCCTTAATATCAATATCAAATTTTAAATCGATCCAAACATGTCTGTCCTTCTGTCTATGTGCCTGTTAATGGTGAGCATTTTTTGTTCGCAAAAATCACAGTATAGACTTCAAAGCTGAAGAATAAAGGATTTGTTTTTGGGTTACAGGTTGATACTGAAAATGAACTAAATCGATTAAAAAACACACCATATAAAACTTAACTTCAGAACCTATTAGTTTTCGAAACAAAAAGAAATGGATCTTTCCCTCATCGCTCATAAAATCCTACAGAGACACGATAAAAACTTTCACGTACATCCGAATTGTGATTCTGCATTGATCAAATATCATAGAATAACGAAATTAAATTTTTTCATATTTTTTATGAATTTTTCTTTTAAGTAAAAGATGGATAATATAAAAGATACGTCCACAGCCGAAACAATTCTTCATTTTCCTTAAGCCTGGAAAAATTGCAAAAATTAGTATTCCTCCAGAATTTTATGAAATGAATCCATTTTTTTTATTAAATTCCTTTCACACTTTTCGAGTGCATATTACAGTATAGTTGAAAACATATTACGTTCCAAGAGCTCTACAATTCATCTTACATAGCTTAGATTTGGCAAATTTTGGGTCAAAAACTTATCAGGTGGGCTGAAATGGTCGTAGGCTAACATAGAAAAATTCTTTTCTTTTGATAGAATTTGATTTTATTATTCAATATAATTGCCTTCGAGGGTGATACAACGATTATAGCGGTCATACAAATTTTCGCAATACCATTTTTATAGTACAATTTGTCTGTAGCCTTAAAATAGGCTTTCAGTCCACTCGGCTGACTGTCGATTGGATTCTGGTGTGAAATGATGGAGCCATGTTTTATCCATTGTCACATATCGACACAAACATTCCAGCTTATTACGATTGAATTTTGGAGCTGCCAAACATTGCTTAGAATCATCAATTCGTTGTTCTTTTTGGTCGATTGTGAGCTCGCGCGGCAGCCACTTTGAACAGAGCTTTCGCAATATCTGAATATTCATTCAAGATATGTCCAACACGTTCCTTTGATATCTTTAGGGTCTCAGCTATCTCAATCAAGTTCACTTTACGGTTATCCGAAATTATTTTGTGGGCTTTTTCTATGTTTTCGTCGGCAACAGCCTCGTTAGGGCGTCCGCTAGCGTGCATCGTCCTCGGTGCTCATTTCGCCTCGTTTAAATTTAGCAAACCACTTCTCTGCGGTTGATTTTCCTGGTGCAAAGTCCGAATAATGTTTATCAAGTCAAGCTTTGACTTCGCCCAAAAGCAATACTTTATGGACACTCTCGAAATTCCTTTTTATCCATTTTTTCAAGCTAACAAAAGTTGCTTCACTAAAAATGCTATAACTCACATACTAATAGTGTAACAGCTCTCAAATTTATATATGTGTCTTTTGAAGGACTAACTAAAAATCATATGAATTTAATACTAGTAGCGCGAGCTATGTGTCAGCCTACGAACTTTTCATCTCACCTGTTATTTAGCCAACAATTTAAGGAATTATCGTATATTGCTTTACTTTTTATAAATATAAATTTTTAAATGTTTGGAATGCAGCAAAAAGGATATTTTTACTTCATTTAAATATAAAAATAGTTTTTACTCTATTGAAGTTAAAAATTTAAAACTCACAATGAGGGCAAGCATTAGAAATTTAATAAAAGATAATAGAGTTAAAGAATAATTTATAAAAGACCAAATAATAGTGTTAACAGTAGGAACTAACAAGTAGTTATTATCAATATTGAAAGTATCTGCAAAACATAATTTCAATAAAATATTCAACCTTACTTTATATTAGATTGTTTTTATACTCTTTTTATGAAAATAGAGCCAATACTCTTGACTGTCATAAGCATTTTGTTGTAATTCAAGAATTTATTTTTCTTGGGATAAAAATATTAAACTCGAACAAGACTGATCATTACATACTATATACACCACTTCGCCTGATATAATTCGACATTTATTTTCGTGATAAAAATCTACAATTATACATTGTTGTCTGTCGTACAAAAGGCGTACTTTTCATAAGAATCTTTATATAAACTGGAGTCCAAAAAATGTTCACGTACTTAGTCCAAAACTGATACAGTTATTTTCTATGTCAAATTGCTATGATGGATCAACTTTCACTAAAAAATATTGATGTTACACCCTTTTGCAATCTCAGGCTTTGCTTTCAATGAGAACCCTTATATAGGGTGATGTCAAAAAAATACACTTAGCTGTTTCAAATATGAAATTGCTATTATCGAACAATTTTCAATACGAAATATTGAAAGTTATCTTTTTCCATATAAAGGCTTATTTTCCACGATGACCCTTATATGAATTGGAATTCAAAAAATTGATTTACCTGATTGAAATATGAAATTACTATTATGGAACAATTTTCCCTATGAAATATAAAAAATTACACCCTTTTTGCCTTTTGCCTTACAAGGGCTTACTGTCTGTAACAATCCTTATATAAAGTGAAGTATAAAAAATTTATCTACCTGTTCCAAGCATGAAACTACTGTTATGAGACAATCTTTACGACGAACTATTAAAAATTATAACCTCTCACCATATTAAGGTTTACTTTCCACGAAAACCGTTACATATGGTGAAATCCAAAAAATGGGCTTTCCTGGTCCAAATGTTACATTACTATTATTCACAAATTTCCCTTATGAAATATTAAAAATTAGACCGTTTAACCATATAAAGGCTTATTTTCCCTAGAAGTGGTGCTAAGGGCAGAGATTGAAAGATTGATTTATACGATACAAAAATTTTACAAATCAGTTTAGTATCTCAAAGTATTAATATTCGTGGCAAAACTTGAAAAATTGAAATTTTTTTTCTTTGGAGTTTGGTTACAAAAGTGACCCGATCCAGTTCATTTTCAAAAGTTTTCATGTTTTGGGCCAAAGCACGCGTCAATGTACACCAAATACCTTTTTCAAAGTTCTCAAAAATTGCGAACTGTAGGTTGAACACAAAGATACATAGACAGACAGCAGATAGAAAGACGGACAAACAAGCTTAAATCGTTTCAGAAAATGATTCTGAAACGATAGGTATAATGAAAGGTGGGTCTTAATAAACAACCACAAATATCACAAATGATATAAGATAATAAAAAGCATCAATTTGAAGCAAATTGCAAAGTAGTAACAAGCGGACAACATTTCCCTGTTAGAGCACAAATTTTATTATTATTCCTTATCGTTCCCACTCTGATATTGATTGTATCGTATTTATCTTTTATAATTTGGTTTTTCTTTTCTTTTTGTCCGAAAAAGAAGTCCTTAATAGCAATTGGTATCGCTTTGTTCATTGTAAATATGTAAATTGCTTTTTTTTTTTTAAATATATACATACATATCCATATATAAAATTTATTGCCTTCACAAGCACGCTTTTCTAAATTCTAATGTGAAAACCATGAATAGTTTGTAAAAATTGTATTGAAAAAAAAAAAGATAAATAATTACAAAATTCTAAAATTTTCCAGAAGATGAAATTAAAATTGGAAATGGTATAAAAACGCCAGTTAATAACAATCGTAACCGTAATGGTTCAACAGCTGAAATGGCTGTAGATCAGCTACAAGCGAGTGAAAAATTGATAGCAGGTTCGTAGTTTTAGCACAAAAAATTCGAAACCTTAATGAAATCTCTCATTCATTTTTTTTTTTTTAGAATTAAATGAGACTTGGGAAGAGAAATTGAAACGTACTGAAGAGATACGTTTGCAACGCGAAGCAGTTTTCGCTGAAATGGGTGTGGCCGTTAAAGAAGACGGTATTACTGTAGGGGTTTTCTCACCTAAGAAAACTCCTCATTTGGTTAACTTGAATGAAGATCCAAATCTATCGGAATGTTTATTGTATTACATTAAGGATGGTATTACCCGTTTGGGTACTCATGAAGCCAATGTACCGCAAGATATTCAATTATCCGGTTCCCATATATTAAAAGAACATTGCACCTTTGAGAATCGTAGTAATACAGTGACTTTAATACCACATAAGGATGCTATGGTTTATTTAAATGGTCGTAAATTGGTCGAACCAGAAATGTTGCGGACCGGATCTCGTGTTATTTTGGGTAAAAATCATGTATTTCGTTTCACTAATCCCGAACAAGCACGAGAGATACGTGAGAAAATGGCTGAAAGTGCTGAGAATGAAATGGAAAAATGCGATGATGCTCAAGATATTGATTGGAATTTTGCTCAATGTGAGTTATTAGAAAAACAAGGCATTGATTTAAAGGCAGAAATGCAAAAACGTTTGGATAATTTGGAAGAGCAATACAAACGCGAAAAACTTCAAGCTGATCAAGAGTTTGAAGAGCAACGTAAAGTAAGTACTTGTAAATGATGACTGATGATTCAAATTTGAAAATAAATTGTTTTGGAATTTTTTTGCAATTGTAGTCCTATGAAGCGCGTATTGATGCTTTGCAAAAGCAAGTGGAAGAGCAATCGATGACAATGTCCATGTATAGTACTTACACTACAGAAGATATGCCTGAGGAAGATGTCTATTGTAAATCTTGCGTATTAAGAGCGTTTGTAAAATATTTTATATATTTTTTTATGTCTTTCTTCTTTAGCTAATCCAGCTTATGAATCTTGTTGGTCTGCACGTGAAGCCGGCTTGGCCGCTTGGGCATTTCGCAAATGGCGTTATCACCAATTTACCTCCTTGCGCGATGATTTATGGGGCAATGCCATATTTTTGAAGGAAGCCAATGCCATCTCCGTAGAATTAAAAAAGAAGGTAAAAAAGTTCGGAAATAAATTTAATTCACTATTATGAGTTTTTTCATTAAAGACAACCTGCATTGAATTTCGTTAACAATTAGATTGTTTAGACCATTACTACATTACTAAATTCTCGTATTAATTCTGCTTTAACCTAAAGAGAGTTAATTCTCTGATACACTAACTTACAAGTTGTGAACGCTTAACGCGCCGTAGCATTTTTCAGCAAACTATAGTTTGCTTCCTTTAGAGACGTTCTCCAAGTGGATATAGATCCACATCATAGAAGGCTTCACGAGGTGCCAGAATTAGAACAAAGTATAGTCCAGATGGTTACCCTCTAGTGAGAGGGTTTCGCTATCTAGCATCCCACAATCACCACAACACTCTCCGCAAGACAGTAGCCACTAGTCAGGCAAAAAGTCATTCTTCAAGATTGTTGGATATACCAAGATAGTAGAAGGAGCTTCTCTATATGGGCAACCTGACCTCCATGTATTTCTCAGACCTTCGGATTTTTTGTACCTTCCGGAAAGAAAATCCAATGATCCAATTCTCAGTCATCGACACAATTCAGCTGCGTCCATCATGCGTTCAGCCCTATTACTTTTTCAAACAGGCATAAAAACTGGTTGGAACACCGGTTAGTACGCCCTAATAGTAGCGAACTTTCGATAAGTGAAGTTCCTTTTTTAAAAGAGGCACTCCCCTTCCCCTTAAGATACCCATTGCTGGGGATCAGTAGTTAAGCCGCTCAGTCTTTCTCCAAAACGGTTCAATGAATCTGGCAAGGACCGCGCTGAGATGATACTTTCGGACATTTACGTTCCGCGTTCCTTGGGACGTAATTTCACCCTGACAAGTGCTTTATGGATAGTCATTTTTTTCATTTATTTAACCATATCCTAAATTGTAACCTTTTGACGAACCTCTTAATACGAGCAGGCTTTTTTGCTGAGGAAGGTTAGTTATAAAAAGCGTTATTTTCTTTCCAACTAAAGTAAAGTGCCAATGGTCTTGATTGAAAATACGCCGTAAACTAGTAGTCTAGATGTCCAGTTTCTAACAATAGCGAGCAATCAAGAACCAACCACGATATTATCTTTATCTCGTACATTTCCTCACCTTGCTAGTAAGCGAGCATTATGAAGCGTATTCACCGATTCGAAAATATTTAACTATCGGTTACAACGATTGGGTATCGATTACATCATACAGACGTTTAGCGCCAGGCTAAAACGTATTTTATTATTTAACGCGTAGTACTTTAGAACCCAAAATCTTAGCGCGAAGCATGGATCTTAAGTTGTACCGAAAAAAAGGACATTAGCGCCATTTCGTTTCTAACAGCGCAACGTGAATTTTAATTTTAAAAAAAATATGACTAATTTGCAAATGTTTTTTGAAGCTTGTACCATTTCTTAAATCAGTAATAGACTCCGACGAGAAATGAGAATAAATATTTTGAAATAACTTTAAAGTAAAATAAAAAAAATGAAGTTGAGTCCTAACATATGAAGATACCTTATGCAGTGTCGAAATATAAATGTCTCACAAAAAGCACTTTGTTCTATTCAGGTGCAATTCCAATTCACTCTCTTAACCGATACCTTATACTCTCCACTACCGCCAGAGTTGGCTTCGTCAGCTGCGCCAATACAAAGTGAAGATGAGTTTGGTGTGCCACCAGTATCAAAGACTATAGTGGCAGTCGAGGTTACCGATACCAAAAACGGCGCTACCCACTATTGGTCCTTGGAGAAGTTGCGGTAAGCTTGAAACTTTCTTTTCGCATTTTGATGTTTGGTTTCGTTTAGGAAAAATTGTTATATAAACAGCACTATTTGAATTATGTTAATTTTTTTAATTTGTTTGTAATTTATAATTATTTATCTTATTTTTATTTTTAATTATTTTCTTCTTTCGCCATTAAATTTTTACTCAAAGGCATTCTTTTATATTTTTGGTTGCTTTAGAGATTTTTCTTTAGTCTCATCAACCTACGTCTCTCTCTCTCTTTCCTGTTGTAATCCTTTGTTGTTGTTTTTCTTTTATTCGTGCATGGTGGTTGTTTTGTTGTTTTAACTTTTGATTAAATCTTTTTTGTTTTTTATTTTTGTTTTTTTCGTTAAGAAAAATTCAAAGACTTTTAAAATAAAAATCTTTTATATAAAAAATTGTAAAGCTTTGCGATAAATACACTTAACCACCATAACACGATGTCATATATAAATCATCTTTTTCTAGTTTTTTCCTTTTTTTTTTACTTCATTCCTCGTAAGTTTTTTGTTTTCTTTTTGTTTGTTGTTTTGTTTTTTTGTTTTTTTTTTTGTTTCTTATAATATTTAAAGATCCTTTCTAATCCTTGGCAAGAAACAAATCGCAACCATATACATGCGTTTAATTAACATTCATCACACATATACGTAGTTATCGTTTGGAAATGATGCGACAAATTTACAATGTGGAATCGCCACCCTCATCAATGTTATTCGATACAACGATCTTATGTGATAATGCTTCCACATCATCAAATGGTTCCAGTCTTACAAATTCTCTCGGGAATATAGAGGCACAGCCTCAGCAGCAGATTTCACAGCATAAATCCTGTCAACAACAATTAACTAAATCGAACAACAACAACAGTTCACCATCCCGTTTATCATTGGCAAATCTAATGCCTTCTAGGTTGGCTTTCATTTTGTCGAGGTTTTTAATTTCTTTTTTTACTTCAATTATATTTTTTGTGCAATTGTTGCTTTATTCTATCTTTCTCTTCTTATTTGTAATCTATCCTTAATCACATAAATATACATACATATATATATATATAGTATAGTATATATGTATATATATATAAACCAAATTATCTAACCAACGAAATTGTTTTCGGAGTTTTTTACACGGAAGAGTAGTAACAGGAAATACTTTAGACCAGACTCTTTAAAGGTTTACATTATCCGACGTCTACCTCTGTATCTCAATCACACTATACCGATCAATTCTAATATTTCAAAAAAGACTTGAAAGCTTATGAATGAAAACGTACTAAGTATTTTTCTAGTGTTATAATTTTTATGTTCCATAAAGCCCAGGCTACACAAATGGCAGGTTTAATCTAACTTAGCAAATGTCGTCTGAGAAAGGGTAGACTTGCGAAGAATTCTAAGATTGAAATTCCTGTATTCAGACGTAAGATATTGCTTGAAGTTTCTGACAATAATTAAACTGAAATCTGGCGTGCGTACTACGATTTTAAGACACCCTAAAAGAAACTATCAACAGAAGTTATGTTATGTTATGTTATGTATGGGCAATCTTTGCCACGATCTTTCATTTCTATTGTATCCGCCTAAGTTCTTAGCAATCCAGATTAACAATTGTTGCAAATCCTAGCTCCTTCTTTGGTTTCAAGTTTTATACTGTGTCCGACGTTGTGAAATGTTCGCCAAACTCTTGGTGTCTCATACATATCGTCTAAAGACGCGAATGGTTTTAACCGTCTCTTCGCAAAATTTGTGAATTGATATTTCAGCTATGCAAGCCATCAAGCGATAGTTCAGTCATTTTCGTTGTGAACATTTCGATTTTGCTGCGATTTTTGCGAAAAAAATTAAAAACCAAAACCAATTAAACGACTTTCGTTAAGAATACAATCATTCATCAACTAAAAGTGTTTAATTTCTTAAAGGATAACGTCCGATATTTCTTTTCTACATAAAACCAATTTAAAAAAGTATACTCGAAGAAATCTCTACCATCGAAATTTTGTTGATTCTATGTAACTAAAGTCATTTTTAAAACGTTTGACAAAGAGTGATGTGACAGTGAAAAAAAAGTGAATAAGTGTATGGACAACGATGATGGTCGATGAAGCACGAAAAAGTTTCACAGTCCGCACTGACATTAAAAGGGACAGACTAGATCAAAGAATAAGATGGAAGATTGAGATTAGAAGGAGACTTTGGTTTCGAGTTGAAGGCAATTAAGGCTTTGATCTCTAACAATACGAAGAGAATAGTCCGAACTTATAAATCGAAAGGATTTTGTACAAAGTGTTTATATAATAAATATGCAGCACGATGTTAACAGACAAAGCATTAGCACTCGCGAGAATTTGATATGAAATTATTGATGTGTCCACCAAATTTGGCTATAAATTGCCATAGATTATGCTTCATCTAAAGCTCTCTAAATGGTGTTAAGTTCAAAATTCAAAATTAGTTTATGAAAAACACAAGCCGAAATTGTTTGTTAATTTCAAACCGAACAGTATTGAGATGTGTGACAATTTGACAGGATCAATATGTGTTACCAAAATGTTGTTTCCCCATAACAGTAAATGAAATCTCAATCTCTAAACTCCAACGACTCAATACTTTTTTGACTATTTATTATTTCATAAAAGTGTAAACCAAGTAGAAATTGTTGAGATCGATTATAGAAATATATTAAAATTTGGAAAAAAAAGATTTCGAAATCATATCAATAATAAAGGTGACAATATCTGCTCACTTAAGTAACATATCCGCATGATTTTAAGCTTCATATTTATCTCATATATTTCTGTTTTCAAAATTTCACATACAATTAATTATTCGTAATTTTATCGTTTTACAATGCCTTTGGGAGAAGTTTTCACTTCACTTAATTTCACCGAAAACATTCAAATACTTTTTTTTGCTTACTGCACCGATATATATATGTGTCTCAGCTTTTAAAATAACGTTCAATCTACAAATAACATTATTATCTAAATCCATATAATACTCATTAACTGCAATGATATGCTTGAACAATTATTTGCCCGAATGCATTTCAATATTCTTTATTAATAATAATTGGCTTTCAGTGTATTTACGTTTTTTTAAGAAAAAATTTTTCCAAATTTTATTTTTATCGAATGTTTGAGAAATCGGAATAAAAATATAATTCATTTGTATTCATTTGTTTTCAGGCAACGTTTGGAATTAATGCGTGAAATGTATCACAATGAAGCTGAACTAAGTCCGACTTCACCGGATCATAATGTTGAATCATTAACGGGTGGTGATCCATTTTATGATCGATTCCCTTGGTTCCGTATGGTTGGTCGTTCTTTTGTCTATTTGAGTAATCTCTTGTATCCGGTACCATTAGTTCATAAGGTGGCTATTGTTAATGAACGTGGTGATGTACGTGGTTATTTACGTATAGCCGTGCAACCGGTATTAGTAAGTTTTTTCTTGAATGTATTTCATTCCAAAATCCATTGTTTGTTATTTCTCTTTCACAATATATTTTCAGGATGAAGAAACAATCGATTTTAATAATGGAGTTAAACAATCAGCTCGTTTGATTTTTAATGAGGAGGATGCTAAACCGAAATATCGTAATCTCAATGAAAAAGATGACGTTCAACGTTACATTGATCATGGCGGTCTGGATACAAAATTGGAAGGTGAGTTTTTTTTTTTTTTTGGTTGCTATTCTTAACGTTTTATCCTCTCAAGAGATTTATCAAGAAATCGATGCATAACAATTTTATCATTCTACTCTTAAATCAAATATGATCTTGACCAAATAAGGCTTCTTTTTTTCTTCTTATTTACTTAGAACTTGAAGATGCTGATTCAGGACGCGGCATTGACTCGAATTCGGCATCAGAATGCCAGGAGGCTAATGACGAGCCGGGCGAGCACTTGCATGTAGGCAAAGAGTTTACATTCCGGGTTACAGTATTACAGGCGACCGGTATTGGAGCCGAATATGCTGATATATTCTGTCAATTTAAGTTAGTTCGAATATATGTTTGATTTCGTCTCTCATATTATTTGAACTATTTGCGAAATTTTAATATTTTAGTTTTTTGCATCGACATGAGGAGGCTTTCTCGACAGAACCAGTAAAAAATGCAGCAGCTGGTGCACCATTGGGTTTCTATCACGTGCAAAATGTGAGTTTTAAACTTAATCGCTTCACTTTACATTGATTTTTTTTTTGTTCTCTTAGATAACCGTTCCCGTTACTAAATCGTTTATTGAATATTTGAAAACTCAACCGATTATGTTTAAAATTTTTGGACATTATCAGACACATCCTTTGCATAAGGATGCTAAACAAGAATTCGTTTCACGTCCACCACCCAGACGTATGTTGCCACCCAGTATACCGATATCACAGCCGGTGCGTAGCCCTAAATTTGGTCCTTTGCCCTGTCCACCGTCTTCAACAGTTTTAGCTAAACATGATGTTTTAGTATGGTTTGAAATATGTGAATTGGCCCCCAATGGGGAATACGTACCAGCGGTAAGTTTATCGTTTGCAACACTTTTTTTTTTATGTGAAAAGGAAAATTTTCAAAATTTTTGAATATTCCTTTTTATATAGGTGGTGGAACATAGTGATGATCTTCCTTGCCGAGGTTTGTTTCTTTTACATCAAGGCATACAGCGGCGCATACGTATAACGATTGTACATGAGCCTACACCTGAGGTTAAATGGAAAGACATACGTGAATTAGTTGTGGGACGTATACGCAATACCCCTGAATCATCAGAGGATGATGAAGATTCATGTGTTTTGTCTTTGGGGCTGTTTCCGGGTGAGGCATTAGAAGTAGCCGGAGATGATCGTTCATTCTTTAGATTTGAGGCGGCTTGGGATTCCAGTTTACATAATTCAGCTTTGCTCAATCGTGTCTCCCAAGGCGGTGAAACAGTTTACATAACATTGAGTGCTTATTTAGAAGTAAGTCTTCAGAAAAGCTTTGATATACGCTGGATATTAATTAATTTAAATTCTTTCTATCAGCTGGACAGCTGTGCTCGTCCGGCTATAATTACTAAAGATTTAAGTATGATTATTTATGGACGAGATGCTCGTACGGCGCCTCGCTCTTTGAAACATTTATTCTCTGGACAATATCGTAATCCAGAAGCTAATCGTTTAACCGGCGTTTATGAATTATCATTAAGAAGAGCATCCGATGCAGGTAGTCCAGGTAGAAATTTTTTAGCGTAGTAATTGTTGTTGTTGTTATACATGTATTATTAAGACCCATTTAGTTTTAGTGAAAAATATGGATTTATTTTATTTTAATAATTTTTTATGAATTTCTTCAAAGGTGTTCAACGTCGCCAGCGTCGTGTTCTGGATACAAGTTCAACTTATGTTCGAGGGGAAGAGAATCTTCATGGTTGGCGTCCTCGGGGCGATTCTCTTATATTCGATCATCAATGGGAATTAGAAAAATTAACACGCCTCGAAGAGGTTGGTCGAATTCGTCATTTATTATTATTGCGTGAACGTTTGGGTATGGATATCAATCCAAATCCGACTACAAAAACTGAAAAAGATGTTTGCAATCTGGCCGCCAAAGCTGCCACCTCTCCCGTTCACATGGTTATGCCACCATCACCGCAAACACCGGTCAAAGATCCGCAGCAAATTATAAGCGAACGGGAATATAATGAACGTGAACGGGAACTCATGTTAAAATGTTTAAAACTCATACAAGGTAACATATTAGAAATTAAATAGAGAAGCATTTGTTTTAAAAAAAAAAAAAAAAACTTCATATTAGGACGATTTAATAAATCAGATAATGCGGATAATCAAATCCAATCAGATGTTTCGCCCAGTGATGAAGGCTGCGCTGATATGACTGTCAGTTGTATATCCAGCAATTCCATGGAGTAAGTATAACGTTTGTTTTCTTGCTGGTTTTATGGAATATTTTAATTTCGAAAAAAAAAAAAAAAAAAATTAATTTTTATTGATTTCGTATAAAACTAAACCGTACTTTTTTGAAATTTTCTTTTTATTTATATTTATGTAAAAAAAAAAAAATACTTGATTTGGTTTCCACATTAGACGGAGGTAAATTTTTTATTCTGTTTTATATAATTTCTAGTATTCTTTGTTTCTTTGCATGTGAACGTATGTATGTTAATGTGCTTAACATGTAAATGAAGTTTAAGGGAGAAAAAATCTTCTTTTTTTTACAAAAACGTAAAACTTTTTATTCGTCTAGATTATGTTCTCCTGATCGTGCAGATGCACCTAATGGTTGGGAGGCACCAGCACCGGCTACGCAGCCAGCTCTTCCTCTTCGCTTATATGTACCCGAGCTAGAAGAAATTCGTGTTAGCCCAGTAGTGGCCCGTAAAGGTCTACTAAATGTTCTCGAACATGGCGGTTCAGGGTGGAAAAAGCGTTGGGTGGTAAGCATTTATAGTTTTTAAAGCTTTTATTAGTTTCATATGTAAATAATTTTTTTAGGTTGTACGACGTCCTTATGTATTTATATATAAATCTGAAAAAGATCCCGTTGAACGGGCCATTTTAAATTTGGGTACAGCACAAGTTGAATGCAGTGAAGATCAAGCAGCCATGGTGAAGATACCAAATACGTTTAGGTAATTAAAAATGATTTATTTATTATTGTTTGTACTTAGATATCTAAAATTCGAAATTATTTTACAGTGTGGTCACAAAACATCGTGGATATTTATTGCAAACATTAGGAGATAAAGAAGTCCATGATTGGTTATATGCTATTAATCCTCTGTTGGCTGGACAAATCAAGTAAGTAGTTAAAGTTTATAACACAACAACAATTAAATAATTTTTTTTTTTTTAATATTTTCCCATCTCGTTTTAGATCTCGTTTGGCTAGACGTACACAAGATAATGTTTCACAAACAGTCTCACAAATTCAAGCTACTACAGCCACAAATCAAGTACCCAACACTAAATGAGATACAATTACGATGGAATCCGTGTTGGTTTATTAATTATAATTTCACGGCATCAAAAAAAAAATTGAACAAAAAAAAATAAATAAATTAAAAAATTAAAAAAGAAAAGAAAATGAAAATGAAAACGAAAATTGTGCAATATATTCAGGATTCCATCGATAAATATAATAAACCAAAAACTCTCTATTTGAAATGCAGGCGTTAAATTACTTACGACCCATCATTAATATTATGAAATGAAAAAATAAAAACAAGACAAGTAAAAAGATAATAAAAAATAAAAATAAAATAAAAAGAAAATAAAATAAAAAATGTTAGGACAAGTTTTTTTCGGCTTCGGTCAGATTGTTTGATACCCATCACCAAACCATTACTAAACTTTTGAAAAATCATGAAGTTTTAAAAAAAAAAACACTCATTGTATTTGTAAAGTTAGTGAAGGAACAAGAGAACCTATTTGCCGCAAGCCAATGTTCGAAATGACACAAATAATATTAAGACAGACTTATTGACATGTCTTGCAATGTTTAATCAAAATTTTGTTGATTCACTTAGAATGATTATACTCCGAGATAATTTTGAAAAGGATTTATTTCGAAAGATCACTAATTATTCATGATTTCATTCGTTTGCTTGATCAGTTCATTGCTTAAATCATTAGAAAAAGGCAAAGCGGTAACCAAAGCCTTTGTTAGCCCAGCTAGGTTCCCAATTATTATCCCTTTTATCCCTTTTATTTATATAAAAGTCACGTCATGGAATGTTTTCAGAAACGATCTACAAACAGTTTGATATCATTTTCCCCTTCTAAGATAGTTTAAATAAATTGACAAAGAACTTCACTTTTTACTTCGTTAACCTAAGAAACGTATTGAAGGAAACTTATAAGAGTTTATATTTATTATCGATCCATTCCCTGGTGGTGGGTATAAAACTAGCAAGAAAAAAATATACATAATTTATATATGTAATACATTTATAAATATATTAAACATAATTTAGGAAAAAGCAAAAAAAAAAAAAAAAAAAAAAAAAAAAAAAAAAAAATATTTACGTCAAAAACATATATAACAAAATTGGTCTCAAAATATGAATGTATTTATTATTATTATTATTAATATTCATTGTTCATTTTTCTTTTGATTTTAAGATATTTAATGAAAAGAAAACAAAAAGTTGATTTTTATTATAACAATGTATGGTAACACATAAAGTCCATATTATTATATAGAAAATAAAAATTAAACCGCAAATGACATCTATGGACGTGCTATTAACAATAATTGCAAGGAAACAGAAAAAAACGATTAACGCTTAATTGCAGAATTTGTAATGAATGTTTATTGTTTTATTTATTTTTTATTTATTTATTTAGTTTAAAGCTATAATCAATCCATCAAGAATAATTTTTAGAAAAATTTGTCTTTATATTCTTAATTTGTCACTTCTTTCTTTTGAGTGACGAATTAAATTAATATATGATTTAAATATTTATCTGGCTTGCTAGGAACTTTTTTTGTACATATATATATGAATTTTTCTTTTTATCTAAGTAATAATATATAAGCAAAAGAATCTCATCCAGCACACAGAAAAAGTATTAAAAACATTTAAGTATTTATAAAAATTTATTAAATATAAAAAAAAAAACAATTATTTATATATTTATGATTCTCTTATATAAAATAATTTATAAATATATATATATGTGAAAAACTTAAATAAATAGAAACAAAGTTTATTCATGTTATAATCAAATATAATGGAAATAATAATAAAAAAAAATAAGAAAAAAGCTTGTATGCGGCCTAACTACTTATATCTATCTATATATACTTATATATATAAATATATATATATATAAATATATGTATAAATATATGTATAAATATATATATATATATAAATATATGTATAAATATAAATATATATATATAAATATATATTAATAATATATATTAAATATATATATATATTAAATATATATATATATATTAAATATATATATATAAATAAATATATATATATATATATATATATGTTTATCTATACCTATATAAATATATATATTTATTTATACATATATATTTACATGTATATGAATCGCAGAATCATAGACATTATTCTATCCAACACAATTAAGTGAAGTGACTCCAATAACCAAAAAAAAAAAAAAAAATTTGAAATTTATACTTTTGAGAAATATTTTATCGGTTGAAAGACTTTTCTATGCAAAAGTTCATCTAAGGAACTATTAGTTTTAGAAAAGAAACTTTCACGGCGGCTGTTCGCTACAGATAAAATCCCTTACATCTTGCCTGGTTGCTGTTTATTTTTATTTAAAAAACGTTTTTTTTTTTCTTTTTTTTTAAATCCAAGCTTTCTCCTTTTTTTACAGAGTTCAGTTTCAGAATTATATTTTTTACAAAAAATTTCGACTGTTTAGTAACGATCGTAAGTCAAACTATAAAGAGTGATTTTCGTTGGTTTGCAATAACCCAGCATATTTTTTTGCGGAAAACCGCAAATCGGAGATATTTAATATTTAATGTTCAATTATTCTAAAAGAAAAACTACACTGTAGGTTGCTAAGGCCAGATAGTTGTTCAAGTTTCTAACGTCTGATAAAAAAAAAAAAAAATACTCGATCACGATAAACAATATGAACTGTACTTTTGCAGCTAAAGTTTATTTTATTTCTAGATCTTCACTGAGAATATAGAATCTTGCGCTGAGAATATCGTATCTTAGGAAATAGTTTAAAACCCTGATAATATTCCTCGTGATAAAGTGGCAGATTTGATTAACTCCAAGATTTAAAAGTTATTGTAACAACGCTTCAAAAAGAACTCAAAGAAAATAATCCGATCGTACTCCTTTACGATATATCGAACAGTATTTCTCTCGTAAGTTATTTATATACGAAAAAGGATTATTCTTCAAAAGGAAACAAAGAATTTATTTTTGTATCAGTTTGGTTTTATTTAGAAATGATTCTTTATTGCTTTTCATGAGTTTTTTTTGCCGAAAAATGCTGCCTGCACTTAGATCAGTCAGTTAGTTCTGCTGTTACCTTTGTTACTAAAGCTTTATGTTGTCTGGCCGCTATCTTGATACTATATTGTATAGGGTTCATATATATATATTATTTTATATCTCTCCGGCATATTAGGTTACATTGCGAACAATGAATACACTTTGAATTTAGTTTTGCTAAGAGATTTCAGGGACATTTTCCTACGATATAGCAAAGTGTACGCGTTATTTTTTCTTTCAAAAATTTTATGATTAATATAAAAGCAATAATATTGCTTCTGATCAAGGTCGGAAAGTGGAAGAGGGACGAACCGTTGCTTGTCGTTTAAGCAAAAAACTTATAAATATCCAATATTGAGAAAAAAATATGAGAAAATATCGGAAAATAGACCTTAACGAGACATTCTAATATTTTAACACTCACCTCAACGAAAGAAATATTATTTAATGGATTTTTACTTGAAAAAGTTCATATATATTTTTTCGTTTTTATAATATAATTTATTCGTAACTTAAAGCTTCTTAAACTTTAAAGCTTTATGATTACTATTATTAAGGGTTATGCAATATAAACTTGAAAAATGATAATCTTTTCATTTGTATTTACAAGAAAATACAAGTTGTTAAGAATTCGCAAAGAAAAAGTAAGAAAAAAGATTTAACAAGTGTATATAAAAAAAAAGAAAAAAAAAAAATTTAAAAAGGGGATATAAAAAAAAAAAAAAAAAAAAAAGCAAATATGTTCACCCAAG
>KK351068.1:104068-128226 GCA_000671755.1 Glossina brevipalpis | reverse complement strand
AATGAAAGTGACTGCTTGTGCTAATATATATATATGAAGCGACGTAAATTTGTTCTGCAAACCTCTCGTTCTGAATAATCAAACTTAATGCTTCTCTTGTTAGCTACGTTCGGCTTAGAAACACGCTTCGACAATTCCTCAGAGAACTCTTACTATTTCTCCTCATTTTTTTCGAAAATGAAAGATAATAATCGATCGGTTTTACAAGCTGAGGTCACTGAAGCTCCTAAAGAAGCTAACGTACATGACTTTATAGTTGCATTGCCTTTAGTAGGAATTACTTTGTTAGAGTTACAAAAAGATAAACCTATGAGAAGTGTATTCAAATTTCCAGTGGCCAAACACAACGTATTGTCATTGGTAAAGCTTATTATTAGAATTATTGAGTTATGCTGGCTGCTGGATGAAACCATGTCTGCTTTAAATGCTGATGGTGAGACCCTATTATAGGGTATTTTAGACATGGCCAATAAACGTATTGTCCATCGATTATCAACGTGATATTTGTTTTCAAAATATATATAGAAATTGTTAACATGTTTGCAAGGAATTGTAGATTATACTGATGTTGATACAGCGCCATGATACGCAGAAGGCCAATGCAGCCTATAAAGCAGCGCGATTTTCTTATCTTGTCCGACCGGAGATTTTGATATTACGCGATCTTAGTATAAGTTTTACTGAAGGTGAAAGGATTGCTTTAGCAAAATTCAATCTGGCTGCGGAAAATTCACTTGCTTGCAATTATTGGTACGTTTGTATTATGTAAACGCGGATCTATTAACTGTTTATAATAATAATCTGCGTAACCTTGCTTTGCAAAATTTATGTCGTCAAATGGGTACGGATTTACTTTTTATTCGCACTATAAATGAAAGTAACAAGGAATTTATAATTATTACCTTGGAACTGCTGAATTAACTAATGTGCATAGTGTCATAATAAAAAGTTGCAGCAATTTTACTTATGCTGAGTTATGGTGAATTAAGTTTCGCTAAAAATCCAGCAAAGTGTAAAGGAAGTAGCTAATTCCAGTTGTCAGATGAAACGAACATTTGAATTCAATGAAACTTAAAAAAGCAGCTCTTGTGCTTAAAAAAAAAAATTGTAAAAATAAGAAGTAATCTGGCGAAGTAATCTGGCAAAGGTTAAAAAGTAAAAAAAAGGGTTTCAAAGTCTGTATGTAAAACAAATTCAAACATTTATATAGGAGTCGTGCCTATTTCAAAAACTTTATCTTTATACTTAAATTAAGAAGCTACGTTTCTTACAGAAATTACGATTATCATCATAATATTTCCAAAATTCAGACATAATTCTTGTTTGTATCTAAGCACATGTATTTTTATTAATCTCCTAAAATTGTTTTCATTTCATTGAAATCAAAATACTTATTCAATTAAATATTGAAATTGAATTTCGCAGTGATGCAGTGTTGCTCTACGCATATTTTATACTTTAGTAGCCAAACCATCGACACGTTCTTCTATTTTTGCCATCTCCTTATTAATGGTTTCTAAGTTTTGAGCAAATGTCTCTTGCACGGAATGTAACAGTTCTTTGTTATTAACCAAAGAACTACTAATAGTTGTTTGTTTCTCCTCAATTTCAAAGATGATTTTAGCAAAATTCATAGCTAAAATTTTAAGATTTCAAGCAAAAGAAAAAAAAAAATTTCATAATAATTAAATTTTTAACTTTTCAACATTCTTTTACCGTATTTGTGTAAAGCTTCCAAAGCTTGCATTCTTTCAATAATATCGGATAATACGTCGGCTACCGGTTCAGTTCTTTTAGCGATATCATAAAGTTCAATAATTTTTTGATCACGTTTAGCATCCTCAGAAGAACCACTCGATTTTTCCGCAATCGCGTCCATTTTTGTAATCAAAGAACCTAAACGTGATTCTATGGATTCAACTTTTTCCGCTTGCAACATAGCCGACTTGGTGCTAAGTTGCCGTACCGCATCCACTATATTCGTATTTTGAGTTAGTGAAGTCAAGCGACTAAGCTTTTCCGGCTGGGCACCAACTGTTTGCTCTAATTGATGTAAGCGATATTCTAATTTGGCGACACGAGCTGTCGCTGCCAATTCGCTACCAGATGGTTCTATAGGTGTTAGAACACCAGATTTCTTATATTCATCCACTTGACTGATTAAAGCTTTAACTTCTTTATCAGCCATATTGGGTGCTTGCTCTTTGCCTAGCACCTGTTCTAAACGCAACGAATCTAAAACCTTTTTGGCGGTAGTTATTACGGTAGCAATTGCATTATATGATTTTTTTTCTTCCTCCTTTAGTTTCCGATCGTTTTGTGAAGCGGATACTTCATCCATTAATTCATTCATTTCACATAATAGTCGATGGCACTTTTGCGCTGGTGTTTCCTTTTCTCCCATTCCAACTATTTCCAATTCTTCCCAAGCAGCATCATAACCACGACAACCTCGTTTATTAATGCGTTCCGAAAAATCCACGGGACCATCCAAACGAGCATTACGAAATCGTTGATAGGAGTTTTGCGTAGAGATATGCAAACGTTCAATTGCCTCGTTTTCAGTTTCTTCTTCATAATAATCCGAAGTTTCGGGTTCAGGATTATCAGGTGTTTCGTATACGTCAGGTTGGTCATAAGCCTTTCAAG
Organism: Glossina brevipalpis; assembly: GCA_000671755.1. NCBI lineage: Eukaryota > Metazoa > Arthropoda > Insecta > Diptera > Glossinidae > Glossina > Glossina brevipalpis. The sequence goes on along the minus strand of KK351068.1, from coordinate 125,577 downwards.
GAAAATCCAAATTTTGTTCTTTTTTTTTTCATATCACAATGCTTTGTCTACTTACAATTCCTGGCAAATTTTCGAACTTTGGATTGGCCATTATAGTCGGCAATGCGTTCAATTGTTTCTAGCAGCGACGTGATGACAGTTTTGCTTTCGTGTTTAATTTTTGTATAATAATTGAACGTCTTTTTTCCTTCTTTTGCTTAAATTTTCTTTGCGACATCAAGCAAACATTCATGAACTCATCGCCTTGAACAAAAACATTTTCAGTGTTAGAAAGTGAGAAATTTCTTGATTTATGAAGTTGCCATTACAATACTAATTTTAATGAAAACATGCGATTGTGTTAATATGCGATGGCTGTATTTACATAAATCACATTTTATGCCTGAATTATAATATTCTTTTAAGAAATTGAAAGAATAAATGTTTTCTTAATAATTTGAACATTTCATTATAACCCTTTTGCTATCTTCTTCTGGCATATATAAGCAAATGGAAGAATTAGAAACAAAGGAGAACCGGCAACTCATATAAACAACTAAAAAAGCAAAAAAAAAAAAGAAAAAAAAATCAGCTGCTGCCTTAGTAAAAGGAATATACACTTTTTTTTTCTTTTTAGTAAATGATCCGTACTTTTAAGAAAAATGTATTATATACTGCTTTTTCAAGAAAAAGTGGACATTTCATGGATTGGTTTAAAAATATTTTTATTGTTGTACATTTAAGCCTTTTTTTCAGTTTTCTTCGGCAATAAAACGGCCTGAATGTTTGGTAAAACGCCTCCTTGAGCAATTGTCACACCGGACAAGAGTTTGTTTAATTCCTCGTCATTACGAATGGCCAACTGCAAGTGACGAGGAATTATTCTGGTTTTCTTGTTATCTCTAGCTGCATTGCCAGCTAATTCAAGAACTTCAGCTGCCAAATACTCCATAACAGCCGCCAAATATACAGGAGCACCAGCACCAACTCTTTCAGCGTAATTGCCTTTCCGCAATAAACGATGTATACGACCTACGGGAAATTGTAGTCCCGCACGATTTGACCGTGATTTTGCTTTCCCTTTAGCTTTTCCACCTTTACCGCGACCAGACATTTTTTATTTTTTGAATTTATTTTCTTTATATAAATATGAATATTTATTTCTAATATATTATTTGACTGCACAATACAACACTCCACTGAGCGCACTCACACGATTGATAACAATTCGTAGCAACACATCTTGTATTTATACTTTTTCTTAGGACAAACATTAGTAAATATTTAGAACTTATCGCTGCTAAAAAAACGCTTGCAAGATGTACATACTATATAAAAGGAAAAATTTCTAATTTGAATATTAAACATTAGCGTTTAAGAAATTAAACGAGAAAAGGTGTTTGCTAAAATAAACCATTATAAATTGTGAGAATGCTTAAGAGAATCATCAAAAATAGAAAAAGGGCTACATTAAAGCAAAAGCATATTCATATCGCAATTCTATCGAAATCGTTAAATATATTTTTCATTGGCAAATTTGATCGAAGCAATTTCCCTTAACGCCTTATAATAAATGTCAAACTGTCAAAAGTCGAGAAGTTACAATGGCACTACTTATTGCTTGTTGAATTAGAGGGCGAAAACGATTAGCTCAATTACAGCTATTATCTTAAATAAAGTGTATTCGACTACACTGGAAATAAGTTTGCAAAATTTGACTCGTATAAGGGCTGCCAGGACGATTTTACTTAAACAATGTAGTACAATCTTTGAGAAGAAACACACGAGAATATAAAAAAGAAAAAGAATCTTTTATGCTTCCTTTTATTGAGCATCACTTGTTCCCTTTATCCATTTGACCTTTATAATATTTTAAATATGCATCGATGATTAGAACTAATAAAACTATAGCTATACTGAAAGGCTTGAAAGTTCCATTTCCCTACTTAATTCAGAAAAAGCCAAAGCGCATTGTTAAAAATATTTTGATAGTTGACTTTTAGCAATTAATGGTTGTGCATTTGTTTTTGTTTTTGTTGTTGATTTCTCTTTCGCTTTGTTTACTTCATTCTATTCGCATCATCTCAATGTTCTCTTTCTTGGTAACGATTTTCACTAACATCTACTGAAATTGTAGCTGTAGTTTGTTTATTGACGGTGTAACTGTACCTTCTTTGTTCTATTAATACATAAAAATTTGTGTTTCCACTACCACCGTAAACAAAGGTTGCAAGCGTCTTCTTTCCCTTAACATGTTTATTTACTGCAGCTGCTAAATGAAATATAATAAACTTGGATGCGCCCTTATTATGCGTACAAAATAATTTCTCAATAGCGATTGTGGTTCCCAAATTATTTTTTATGGGCAGAATAATAGTTAAAATTTTTACCATCACATTTCTATAGCCACCACCGAAGAATATACATATACATATAGCATTTTGTCATTTTATTGATAACACCAAGAAGTAAGATTTAGAGACCTCACAAAGTGTACATTCTTGATTAAATTTGTAATCGGTTTAGGCATGTCCATCTGTGTAATGTGTCTGGTATGCATACTTCTGGCCGTAAAAATAAAGTTATCGGCTTCAAGGATGTTCGGCCGTCGCTTGTGGTAGAGATTGTTCTGGCTGCAAAAATGAAATTTAACCTTCAAACATGATTTAAGCATACCGTTCGTCCGCGTGTATAATGTCTGTGTTAAATATTCTTCTGTCCGGAAAATTGAAAAATTTGTCAAAGCATATTGCTATTAAAAAGGGATCAATTCGATCAAAGGACACACCCACAGTGTAACATAAAGTAAGAACACCTCTGTTTTTAAGAATAAAAAAAGTTATTTTTATTATTTTTGCTTAGTACTTATAAAACTTAGAAGGCAGATATATAAAAATTCCCACTTTTACTGAGCCAGTTAAACTCTGCTATATGCAAAAAAGGGAAAGAACGTGCATGCCCTGCACCACCCGATATAACAGAGTAATAAAATTTAGCTTTTTTTGTGTGAAAACGTCTGTAACATGAGCCAGTTAAACTCTACTATATGCAAAAAAGGGAAAGAACGTGCACGCCCTGCACCACCCGATATAACAGAGTAATAAAATTTAACTTTTTTTGTGTGAAAACGTCTGTAAAATTAAAGAAGAAGCTTCAGAAATCCCATGAAGTGTGTATATTTTTGATCAATATCGAATTCCGAACCAAGCTAAACGTCCGTTTATCTGCTTATCTGCATAATGCAAGTAAAGAACATTTTCCCGGTTATCTGGATGAAATTTGTAAAAACCTTGAAAGTTCTTTCATATACCCTCGTATTGAAAGTGGACCAAATCAATCGCTGGCTGTGCCTTTAAAATAAAATAAGCTGAAAACATGTCCGTCCTCTAGACATTTTGCTTACTGCTCACAGACTGCAAAATAGAAACTTCAACAGTATTCCATAAATTTAAAAAATCTGCCACCGCCCATCTATTAAAATTTAATTTTTTTTCCTTTAATATTAGTGGCATAAAAGATTCGGCACAGCTGGAAATAATTTTGTTAGCTGTTGTTACTTGCTAATGAAAGTGGACCTTCATTTTTAATTTTTTTATGGCATTTTTTTGTTGTTCTTGCTTTGATGGATAAGCTGCTATTTCAAACCTTTATAATAGTATTCACACCACTAACGGCAATAAAAGTACTGTAATACTCTAAATCTCCTAAAGAAAAATTGAGCTCTGTTCTCTTCTCCTTTCCCTTTTCTTCCTTCCTCATCTTTATTTGAAATTAATTTCAGGCAAAAAATTTATTTTCAAATTAATATTTGATTTTTATTTATAAGTAATGATTATCTTAGTATTTGTACTATGAAGTCTACATAAGAAATATTTGTGCTTTTTTTATTTGCAAGTAAAAGTAATGTAAATAAAGAAAAGAAAAAAAGGCGGAATTTTTAAGCACGTTCTCCGCGTATACGTCTAGCTAACTGAATATCTTTCGGCATAATTGTGACACGTTTGGCATGAATAGCGCACAAATTAGTGTCCTCGAAAAGTCCGACCAAATAAGCTTCGCTAGCTTCTTGTAAAGCCATAACAGCAGAACTCTGGAAACGCAAATCTGTTTTGAAATCCTGAGCAATTTCACGTACCAAACGTTGAAACGGTAATTTTCTAATCAACAATTCAGTACTTTTCTGATAGCGGCGAATTTCACGTAAAGCCACTGTGCCGGGGCGATAACGATGCGGTTTCTTAACACCACCAGTAGCTGGAGCACTTTTACGGGCAGCCTTTGTAGCCAATTGTTTGCGTGGGGCTTTGCCTCCAGTAGATTTGCGAGCAGTTTGCTTTGTACGGGCCATTTTTCACTTTTTTTTTTTATTAGTTAACGCAGCACTCGTTTAAACAATTTTTAGAGCAACTTCGAACACACCGCCAGTCAACGATCAATTTACAACTGTTCTCTTGCACGTTTATGTTTTATACTTATATAGAAGAAGCCACCACAGCGCGCGCAAACAGCAAGAGAATTGTACATTTAAGTAATCGTGTTTACGAAGTTATGTCTACGTATCGTTTTTAAATGTGCGCACACACAGATAGGCTGCGCTTGTTTCAAATTATATTGAAATTTGTATAAATAGTAGCACATTAACGCAAGCGAGCACAAGTGCTTATAAAGCTTTATACCAGCGAATTTGGATGGAATACAGCAAGAAAATAAGGTAAGAAATGAAACGATTGGTTATGATAAAGGCGGGAAAATGTTGCGAGTACGTGGCACTAAGCATTATCATGCTGTTGCGTGATACAGTATGGAAGATATAGCAAATGTAGAAAAAAAAAGGTTTTACTCGTGCTATGAATTGTTTGTCTTGTCACGACGATGTCAAAAATTTATTTTTTATTTTATTAACTTATAAAAAAATTTGTTAGGTTTCAGAAAACTTATTCGTAATTTGTATCTTGCGCTGAATATGCAGAAAAGAAAAACTGTGGTAACCATGGCAACCTTTTTCGATCTGACGTAAGAAGAACGTATAAACCGAATGGTTTTTCAGCGTTTAAATTATGACATAAATTTTAAAGGGAAATTAAAAAATGGAAAAATTTTATAATCGGTTTTTATCAAGACCATTAATAATTTAAAAGAGATACGTTTTGAAGTAACTGCCGTAAAGAATTATCTGTATTGCAAATCTTATACGTTTTCATATTCTCCAGAAGTTTTCAGTATGTTAGCTTGTTCTGCCGTAAACCCAGAAGTACACGTCAAGGAAATTACATGAATTCCTGATCAATTCGAAATTCTGAGATCATTTAAGCGCCTGTTTACATGTCGGTTTTAAAAGTCGTGCTAAATAGTTGAAGGGCGGTGTGCATTATTTATTTAATGACCCTCCTAGGTTTCATTCACATCCAAGTCCCTAACAAAAAACCTTAGTAGTTATATTCTCAGCAAATGTTGTTCTGGATCTCGGTGAATATTCTTAAGAACACCCTTTCAAACTGCATTGGGAAAATGTGCAAGACGGGAGTAACAAACAAAATGAGAAAATGGTCCTCACTTTTGGTGGAGGATACAATAAAACCACAAAATATGACTTTTATTTAGCTTGGAATTGATTAGTTTGTATCCAATGATCATTTATGATTTTTTAAGTTATTTCGGAAACCATAATCAATTGTTAACAATTCTTATTGAAATCTAAGCGACAGTCTCCGAACTTATCGAAATTGAAAACTGTATGCAAATGTGTTTGGTCTTATTTTTCTATTGTTGTTTTGCATGCGAAAAAAAACTTTGATTGTTGATAGTACAATTAACTTTAAAATTTAACAGGTTTGTTCTTTAAGACAACATTTTTTAGGCAATAAAAAAGAAGGACTACACAAGAGAACAAATCAATCAAAAACACAAATATATTGTTTAGGATTCCAAAGGCAGTCTTTTCTACGTTGCAAATATTTCATCCTCATATGAAAACAAGGTTTAATAATATAAAGTTATAATACATATGCAAATATATGTATATATATATATATATATATGTATATATATATGTATATGAGTTGCTTTCTTCCGCATACACATTTACTAAATTCCGTAAATCTTTCTCCCTGCATACAATTTTTCTCTTTCTCTCTCTATCTCCTGTTTACATTACATTTAATAGAGAAATTTTTCTATATATAATGTGGTTTTTGTTGTTATTTTAATTAAAGGTACGAAGAGGAAAACAAACAAGAGCAGATGTTGCGTTTTGTTTAAAGAAGAAGCATAAATAATAGGAACAAAAAATCGCTTGAATGAAAGCGAAGTTTATAAAAAAAAAAAATATTTTTAGTATTTGTAGAATATTTTCTTTCAACCATTCTGGTTGTTATCGCCTTTTGCTATTATACATAATGGGGTAGAAAAAACAACAAATAGCATACATCATCATCATGCGTTTTATTAAATTTATGGAACATACAAAAAAAAAAAGAAAATAAGAAAATTATATTCGGCTGTGTCGAATCTTTTATACCTATCACAGATGTTACAGACGTTTTCATAAAATAATTAACGTGGTCGATATTTTCATTTTTGAGCTACTACTAGAGCATAGCTAGATGAATAAAAATGGAAATTTTTATAAATCCTTCTGCTACGGCTTATGAGTAATAAGTAATAAAATTTGTTTTTTTTTCTTTTCTTAAAAAGGAGAAGGTTTTGTCATTGTTGCTGCGGTCAGGAGAATGTTTATCATGGACAGGCGGACGGACAGACGGACATGCTTAACTTGATTCTAAATTTATTGCTGATAAAGAAACGTATATATTTTCTGAAATATCTTAAACTTCCTTCTAGGTGTTGCAAATGAAATGACAAAATGAATATACTCACGTCTTACGGTGTTGAGTATAAAGTGAAAAAACAAAGCAATGACTTTCGACGACGGTGTAATGCAAGAAATTTTTTCAAAAAATGGCGAAAATTGTATTCGTCTTTAATCGCATCTATAAGACTACCTATTGCTTATTACATGTCATTTAATTTTTTTAGTGCCTAGAGAAATAACAATAGACAGTTCTCCCCTACATTCAAATATTAATAAATTCCTCACGGTGCCATTCAAATATTAATAAATTCCTCATTGCGCCTTCAGTCTCCCCATTGTGCCATTCAAATATTAATAAATTCTTTGTTGGGCCATTCAATTTTCTCATTGCGCCTTCAATTCATTCTGACCACTTCGGTTGCATCTATTAAATATTTAAAATTTGGGTGAACATTAAATTATTTATTCCGCAGGTTGAAAACATGTCGCAATTCAAAAGCTTCAGGTGTAAAAACTAGGCACCTATACTACTTATGCAATCATTGCATCCTATATTCTCGAAATAATTGCTGTAATTGTTTTCATTGAATTGAATTACATTCTAACCTGATAGATTAGATTACATGAAAATAACGCAGGTATAGAGTCCAGGCTTTTTAACATTTGCGAAACGATGAGCTATCTTCAATTCGATAAAATAATGAGTTTAATAATAAAATATATGGGAGTTCAAAACTTCTTAAATCAGAATAAATTATAGTAAAAATGAAATTAATGTACTAATATTTCTAAAGTTTTTAAAAAAGTATTTAAAACACAATTTAAAAGATTTACTTATAATCTTCGGAACTTAACAATTTTGTATTATTTAATCATTATATTATCAAATGAAAGATTGTCGATCAAATAAACTTAAAAAGCGCTCACCAGAGATATAGGTTAGACGAACGAATGTATAAGAAAATATCTGAATATCGAAAACTACTTAATCAATACTTACGCAGACTACTTGAAAATAAAACGAATCAAAAGAATAAATTAGAAATATAAACACAATAGAAAATACTACAAATAATCCTTTATCAATTGGTTGTTTTTTAAAATATACCCGAAATGTCTATATTATGTGTCTCAGACGTTCATGACTACAAAAGATTAATAAACTGTAAGACATTCTTTTCCATAGCCGTATATATAGACCAGAGCTTTTGTTGATGAGAAAAGGAATAATGTAACGAGTATCAAATAAGCCAGTTCAGTCTATACATTCATATCGTACGTTGAATTCATTTGAGCCATTACGCGTGCTCGCGCGATTATTTATAAGTAAGTCTTCTGAAGTTGTTCATATTGCTGCCAGCGAACCCATATTTCAGAATTAATTTAAATATTTTAGGACTGCGAATAACATAGAATCAAATTCTTCACCAAACAGATTCGCTATTATACCGGTTCCTAGTGCTATTGTGGAATACACATGTGTGCAGAAATGCGTAAAAAGGTTTTATCTCCGAAAGTGTTATGATATTCATTAGCGTTAGCGGAGCAAAATCCGTTAAAATTTGTTTTACACGGTGCGCCTAAAGAAGTGCTTAACGGAGAGACGAATGGATGTCTCGGTCCACCTGAGACCTTGACTCCTAGGTTACACTTAATTTTATCACCTTTCCTCATTTAGTTTACACAACTTACTCACGAACTGGTCATTTAATTTCAATTTCAATTTCAATTATTTCGACATTTATACTCTATGACTATCTCAACAGGCGCATATGATCTAGTTATCCGGCGACTTTTAAATCATATTTTTTATATTGAAAAATTTTTCAATAACTTGATAACTTACATTAAGTCAGCAAAATTCACAAAGAAAACTGCACTTAACTGTCAAAAAATTAAAAAAAAAAATTGGGTTGAAGCGCGGTAAATCGTGAATATTTTGCTGAGAAAATAGGAAACGTTTTTTCGAATCCTTGCAATGGAATGGTGCGAAATAGCGGCTGATGGCCAGCACACAATCAAATTTATGGAATATACGATACAAAACCCTTCCGGAACGTGCACTACTCTGATTGATGGCGATGCTAGTGGTACGATTGGTTAGAAAAAAAATGTTGAAAAGAAAAGAATATTTTATAAAATGTATTATTCTTTAGTAAAAAAAATTGGTGGCTTTTTAAATAAAGGCAAACTGGCCTGGCTTGCCCGAGGGAACCTTTTACAAATAATTTCTTTGCGTAGACTGCATACGGAATGCAGATATGAGTTTTCAAAACTGCGTGGATACGAAAATTGTCGCATTGAATTTGTAGAGGAGATTTATCATAATAATTACAAGTCCTTACTTTTGGCGGTAGGAATGAAAATTTCCCGTAAGGGGGGTGGTAGTTATATATCGATCTTCTCTACCGAAACGGTAAGCGTTTTAAGCAGCATCAAGCTGCCATTACATATTACTTGTGCTCGTTTCGTCGGACCGTTAACTTGTCGTCGTACGCTATTCCAAAATTCAGATGGATTTTTGGCTGTTGGCAGTGAAGAAGGTGCTTTGGTATTGCTAATTATGAATACGGTGTCTAGTGCCAGTGGCTTAAAAGATACTTTTGTACCTTGTAAAATTGTTAACTACAACTTATCGGTAACAGAAATTCATCGTCACTTCCACAAGTGTCAGAAGGAGGGCATACATTTTGGGTTACAAGTCCAAGCATTTGATAGGCCTTGTAGTATACGGTGCTTATTACCTATTGACGTAGGCACGGGGTTGGCTGCTGGTCTGGAAGACGGACGTTTGGTGTGTTACGATTTGATTGAATTACAAATTTATTATACGATCCAACCGCCGTCCAGTATATGTAACTCTGCCTTGGTTAAAATGGATTACTTGGAACATTTGGATGATCCTCGACCTTGTCTTTATATCTTAGCTTTGTATGACAATGGAAAAATTTTACATGCTCTTCTTCATATACTAAACTTTGAGAGACGATGTTTACTAGCCGAAAAAGGATCGTATTATTTAAAGGTACAATTCAAAATATATTTAAAATTATTAACATATTTCTATAGTAAAAAAAAATTATTCTCTTTCAGACATTCCAAAATGGTGGTACACGTTTACAATTAAATTTGGAGGATAGTAATTGCATCGCTCTGAGTTGTCAGTCTATCGCCACCGTAAGCACTCGTACTGAAGATCATTCCAAATGTTTATTTGCGGTGTCCTGGTATTCGCTAGTCGATAAGAAAAACAAACTAATACTCTTCGACCTCATTCAGTGGTATAAAGATGAAATGCCTTACACTTTGGAATATAATCAACAATCGAATTGTCTTGCTGGTTATATATTAAATGGTTGCTATAGTGGTTTGCAGACATGGCTTAACCCAGACACAATGTGTCATTTCAATTCCGTGCAACATTCTGAAGAGCATTTCTATCCGAGTGCTTTAATTTTTGATTGCTACTTTTTACATATGAACGGCAGCCATCGTTATAATTGGGAAAGTGCCCAAAATAGAATCATTAATATTTTAAGATTAAAAGGTGCTTCTATATTTCTGGATCCTAATGTTTACTTTAATGACATAATCCGCACCGGGTTGATGCCGCAGTTTACTGAACTAAACGTAAATTCCAAGTTTTCTAGGGTAAGATCATAATAATCATCATGTATTTATTTTATATTTTCTAGAAATCTATATAGCGCCCTTTAACGCCCTCAAACCATTTTCATTGCAATTTCCTTTTACCTATCGACGAGGTTTAAATTATTTTGATCGATGAAAGTCTAAAAATTTCGGTAGGAAATAAACTTAATTTTAATCAACTCTATGAGGCACCGATGATAACTGCTTGTTAGTAGCAGCGATGATGCAAGTGTTAATTATAAAAGCACACTGAAATCTATAGCAACGGATTTCATCTTTCCTGGCAATATGGAATGGTTTCGTTTAAACGCTCGTACAGTTTTCATAGCGAGACAAGTTATTTTGAATTTTTGGAAATACCTAAGGAGGGAAGCTACTTACTGTAAATTCCCCAATTTTTTGGTTGTCTTAATAGATGCTTCAAACATTTTAGAATGTAAGGAAAAAAAGTTCATTAACTAAAAGAAATAGTGAGGTCTTCCCCAAACGATCCGGAAAGAGTGCCAAATGACTACCTACTAGGAAGCTATAGAATTATCTCTTATCTGTTATAAATCGCTTTTTTTACAGCTGCTGCAATGGCTTTCACTCTTAAAATTATTATTATATTTTAATGCGTCAATCCATTCGCTCGCCTGTGAGCTACGGCTCAATCGTAGCTGCGTCTTTAATGTGTTTCCGTGCAATTTAATCTAATCGACCTAAGCTACTAAACTCTGAATTACTGCCGATGTGGAATATAGGATAGGAATATAGGATATCTTTCTATGTCTACTATTTATTATTTAATAAACGAAATATGTTTTTTTTGGTAAATTTTCAGAACGCAAAATATGAAATTATTTTATCTGTTGCACTGGAGCACAATTGTTTTAACTTTTTACGTGATTGTGCCAAATGCTGGATGGATGGCAGTTTTTTGGGCAGTCAAACTGCATCTACTGGTCTTATGTTATCTACACTAATGGAATGGATTTGGCGACGAGCCACCGATATAAAGAATCGTTGTAATAATATGTGTAAAGGTAGCGGTTACCGTTTAGACCAGCATGAAAAAATGGAGTTGAGTTGTGTAACAAGGCAACTAAAATTGCTGGCTAATCTTTTACAAGAAATATGTCAATTTTACCGACATCAGGTACCCGAAAATGTTTTGTCCAATTTGGAAGGCAAATACAAATCATTACGTATGGCTTCCGATTACCAAAATTTATTATTATGGCTTTTAAACACAGGGCTTTTACCGGACCGGAAGTCTCTTGTAATAACAGCATTGAAAGGGTACTTTATCCGTACAAGCGACTAAAAGAATTTTATAAAACGAAACGTTCGTTTTTTGCAAAAATTTCTGAAAGCCACTTAGTGAAGGAAACGGGAGCTTGCCGCCTTTTATATATAGACGCACTAATTGAGCGCGAGAGTAGAAACAATGCTTTGCGTGAATACTGGTTAGAAGGCCAAGGTGATGGTCTCTACCCACCATCAACAATTGAAGCTGCGTTGCGTATTATGTTGGTACCCGATATGCAATATGAGGATAAATGCGCAACATTATTATACTACTTTCTGGATTTGAATATGGTTATCGAAGAAGAAGCGTACAAAGACATAGTAGCCAATTGCATAAAGTTCCCGAGTGTATTTAAACTTTCAGCTGCTGTTGTAAAAACAGTACAATGATTTTGGAATCTAGATCATGAACATTTGGTGGCTGCTGTAAATGACTTTACATCGCCAGTTCGCAGAAGTGGAGATCATCCGCAATGGTTGGTTGATTTGTTTGTCGAGACATTGCTTTGTCATCAAACTGGCAACATGGCTTTGGGTATTGTGGAAACTCAGTCTTATTCAATATCGCCAAGCGTAAAAATGCGCACATTGTTGGCTAACAAGTTGCTATCGGAGGCTTTCAATTATGTACGTTCTCAAAATGATGACTCATTACTTCAGTTGTTTTTTAACTCTTGCCTACGTAACGGTCAATTCGGTGACGTATGCCATTTAGCATTAACCGAAAAGGAAGACTTGCTGTTACAAGATTTTTTAAAGAAAAGCAAATTGTGTGGAGCTCAAGACTGGCATTTCGTCTATCTTCTTCGAAAATCAAAATATATTGAGGCGGCTTCGTATATGGACGAATTAGCTAAAAATAAGATTTCAAGTTCACAGGTACCGCGTCTTGGCATGGGCCATATCATGGAGAGGCCCGACTTATTGTCCATCTTTAATAGGTGTATGGCTCCGATAACTTATTTTAAAATCAAAAATGAAATCATACAGAAAGAGTTTAACAATAGCAGTCCTGTGCCATTCAGCTGCCAGCTTATCAAACAGAATGCAACAATACAAAGTTACTCTGTATCTGTAGAATCAATTCAAACGGATCCAATGATCATACCACCAATTGCAATTTTTTCAGAACCTACAATTTCAATGGAGAAAGAAGCACTGTCGCTTACTGACATTAAGAAAGAAAAAGATGAGGTTAGTGTTAAGACGCGCATCGAAGCAATTGACCGGCAACTTGATACTTCGTCAAGTGAATCGGATGTAGAATTTCAGCAAAAATTGAAAAAATTTGCTAATAATTCTACGGAAGGTATCAAACTGGAAATTGAAGAGGGAGAAAATTTGATAAGTTTAAGAACTGAAAATTCCAGCGATGACGGTAAATCGACATTAATGCAAAATTTTCAAGATCCACATTTAAAGCAAGTGGAAGGGCGACAGGAAACTCTTGAAGGTATGAAAACACCAGTTAAATCACGACGCACGTTAAGAGGATCTTCTGAACCCTCTAAGGAAGAAGAAAACAATACATATAATATTAGAATTCTCCGTAGTCATTCTAAACAAGGTATACCATTACCACCACAAACTGAAGGGAAAACGGGAGAAAATGATAATAAAGAAGGTAACGTTAATAAGCGTTTGGACAATAAAAATGATGAAGCGACTGTAAATACATCCGGACGAAATACTTCTCCTCGTTTCGATTCATTGAAATCAATGAAAATGAAAATTTCCAAAAGTCATATTTCCAAACTATTGAAAGCCATACCTGAAAATCCCTCGCCTTTGGATTCACCATCTCCTGGCTCTGTAACAACAAGGGGAGGAAGGGCACAAAGTGTGATGTCACTACAAAAAGAAGAAGAAGAAGAGAATTCCTCGCAGCGCCGGTTAACACGCAGTCAGTCACCGATGCTAGAAAAATCGGCGAAATTGGGTGAAATTTATAAAGGAAGTACGAAAGCAAAGGTAGAGAAACCATTTACACCAACGCAAAAAGCTTCCAAACAATTAGGAAAAAAACCTTCTACCCGATCTAGTACTAGTTTGCAACAAGATAGTGATGATAATGAATCAACAATGTCAAAACGAAGCAGCACTACTTCTCGCCTCGGATGCCGCGTGACTCGTAGTTCAATCAACAGAAAGGACCAAACTGAAAATGACCAACTAAATGACGCTACTTCAGTTGATAGTGAAACATGCAATGTACGATCACTGCATTCCAGAATCAAATGTTCATCATCTACTGCACTAACCATATCCGAAGATTCAAGCAAAGCTAATAAAGCTAAGAAAACGCCACGTAAATAAAGAAGGATTCCCACACGTTTATCTATCTATTCTTGTTGATTTATTGCTTATGCTATCTTGACTTTGAAATAAATTTGCGTCCATAGGATTAAATAACAAAAAGATATTTACGTGTTCCTATTAAATGCGAGAGCAGGGTCACCGTCACCGTATTAAGATCAACATTTTATTTCCAGAGATTTACTTTCTGCTTTCTCTTTTCTTTCGGAATTCTTATTGATTGACTACTTTTTGAGGACGGACTATTTCACTTTCGCAAAGTTACACTTGGGGCACAGAATGGAGAAGTTAATCGAAACTGTTCGATCTCTCGCGTTTGATACATTTCTCATGAAGAAATTATTTTAAAATAGGTGTCGCGTAATATCCCTCAAAGGAATCTGCCTGCCTACTTCTCTGTAGAGAATTGATACTAAGGATTTAAAATTTGTGAATGGTCAGTCATCATACCAGAGATTATACAAAGAAAGTCAGTTGAGGAAGTAAATTTCGTAGATGTAAGAAAATATATATATGTACTTGATCACCGTCAAATTCTGGATTCTGGTAGAAATGCAAATAATGCCTTTAAGTTAATCAAAAACATTGAGAAATCTTACTGATTTAACAAATCTTGGCTTTCAGATTATATGGTTCATAAACTGAAAAACAGATGTAATGATAAAAATTTCTCTGTAAATCGGCCACGCCCATCCATTATCACAGATTTTCAAAATATAATTTTTTTTCATTTAACCAAAGTTTTGTATCCTACACCGCACGTGGCAAAGGGTATATATTAAGTAAGATTTGAAAGCATGCGAATGAAATATATATATTTTTCATTAATGTGAAAAGCTTAATAGAATCAGTTCTTCAAATTGTATAATCGCAGAGAAAATACCGAAATATATTGCGCCAATTCTTCTAAAAGGATCAATTGAAAAGTGCAACTTTTTTTAGATAAAAAGAAGCAAACAAAGTTTCCAAATATAACGTTTTTCTTAATAAATTGCTAACCGATTTCAAGATCTGATATTTGACTTCAAAGTTAATCAGTGTCTCTAAAAAAGGCGGCTGACAAATAATCTCAATTAATTAGTCAGTTAGCGGTTAGAAAATTAATAAAAAAACTTGACGAGATTTATACTCTACATTGTGCTTCTGCTAAAGGTATATTAGCTGGAGAAGGACGTGAGATAGAATAACTTTTTTATTACATCAATCGATTTTGATTCAATTTCTATATCGAAATATTTGATATCTCTCTCCAAGCATTTTTGTGCTCAGTGAAGAAAACAAAATTTTCATAACAAGATAAAATTTGATATATTTTGACTTAAATGCGAATCCTATTGAAAATGAGTTGGTTCCATAAGAAGCTGTTGTTTTGGAAAAGTCATAGAAAAATGTTTTGAATACATTTTTTAGTACACTCTTTTTTTTTATTAGTTTCAGAATTTCTTTTAACTACTTACTCCTGGTGCTATCATTGACTCGATTTCTATTTGGCACATCAATGACCTAAAAAAAAAAAAAATGCTTGAGTGTGTTTGTGTAAGTTCTCAGAAAATAGAAAAAAAAGAAAAGAAAAAAAAGAAAAATTTCATTAATAGTAGTTTTTATTACTTTCGTTTTTGCAATTTTTTTTTTTGTGAAGATTTTAGAAAATCTACTAAAGTGTGCAACAGATAACACAGACTGACTTAATGGATGTCTGTATACTTTACTATAGTAAATCGCTCAGTATTTGAATGACAGTCGACAAATATATGCGCAGCTGTTGTTGGCATTTTTTTCGTCAACATTTATATTTTTATAGACTCTTTGCAAATTGAAATCACAAAATGTGTCTGTCGGTCCTTTTGCAAACATCACAAATCAGATCGAAAGAGTTATTGTAAACAAATTTCAATTTTTATGACTATCAGACTAAAGGCGAATGATTGATTTTATTTAGTGTCCGCGAGTATTCTTTTATATATCTATAATGACCTGTCCGAAGTTGTCCGCTATCGGCAAGAAATTTGTGACTTTAAAACTTTTTAAAAATTAAAAAAAAAAAATAAGATAGAATTCTATTTTAATGGATTTCTTTTTGGCAAATTATATCTGATTGCTCACTTGTCACCAAAAATAGATTAACAGCCATTGTTCGTGTGCCTGTCAATCTTTATTTGCCGTTTTAAAAAAAAAAGTGATAAAAAGTATTTTTAAAAATCGAATTAATGTAAGAAGAACGAAGTTTATGTAACTAAAAAACAGTTTACAAAAGCGATAGACTTCATTTATTTATCCTTATGCATCTAAATAAATTTAGAAAATACGATTTAGAAGGTATCTGATAACTAGATCATATGCATCTGTTGATATAATCATTGGAAAATGCAGAGAAAAGTAGAAATAATCACCATAATGAACAACTTGTTAGTGTGGAAATTGGTGTAAAGGGCTTCATGTGCATGGAGAGAGAATCGAATACTTGGGATCATGTATGTCCCTCCTACCTACGGAAAAAAAGTCATTATTGTCTCTAGAAAGAAATGTGATGGTAGAAAAATGAAGTGGGCACAGAGTGTGAAGTGTTATGACCTTATGTTGGCTTGATAGTCACTCTTCCTAACAGCTTGGTCATGCAATTGCCCAATGACAATTAGGAAAAAATTGAGCGAACCTTGTTTCGTCAATAGTTTGCAATTAGATCCCAAAAATGATTACAAAAAAAAAACATTTGGCCAAGATTTCCACCATAAATCACATAAGTGTTACACTGGTGGAATAACGAAATTTCCTCAAAAATAGCAAAAAGACCATTACACACTTAAATGAAATTAATTTTGAAAAAAGAAAAACGAAAAATTGTATAATTGTATATGCGCTTGCAAAGTTTATTAATTTCAAGTTAGCTAAGAGCGTCAGTGCTTCGCCGTCCGCTTGCCGTCTACTAATAGGATTCTTGTGAACTTCCAAGAGAAACAAAGCACTCACTATAGCTACGTTCAGGTATAATCTACCGCAGTGAGCTTTGAACCCGCGAACACCGACTTGTACACTCGGCACTCGGTACACGGTAGTCCCTTGTCCGTAAATAACCAAAACATTTTCACAGCTCGTAGCAGTAATTTATGAATTAATTAATTAGTTAGTTTAGAGATAAATGAATGATCAGTTCGTTCGCCAACTTCCTCTTTCCTCTCATTATGTTTATTGTTTTAAAGCGATCGGTATCCAAGTTTCATATAGTGAGGTATAATTAAAACTTATATTTATATTATAAATATCGATATGAAGAATAAATAATGAGTACAAATGGTATATATCGATAAAGTTTTACACATTATATGCTCATCAAGTACCTATCAATTTACATGATAGCGTTACGTGTTAAAAGTTACAAGAGTGCAAACAGTAGGTATGAAAAAGGAAACAAATCTTCAATAATTTTAAAATTGTCTGCTTGCAATTAATTTACGAATGAAAAAAAACTCAACAGTTTACATTGTGTGTGCTCTTTAGAGCTCTCTACCATAATTAATTATTTAACTTATGATGCGAATACATTGACCAGTATATCCTGTGCGTGCGAACATCGTTTATGGGATGCTTCTGTTTATAACTTGTAACTTTTTCATTGTTGTTGTTGTTGTTGTTGTTGTTGTAGAGGATGTCACAATAAAATGTCTGACATAATCTTCATTAACATCGTTACCAAAGTTTAGTTATTCTCTCACTCACTATTCTTTATTTCTACTGAATTTCATATTCAGCTCGCAGCGAAAAACACAACATAAGTATCTTTTTGTGCGTGTTTTGTGTTATTGCGTCAAACCTTGCTAATGTGATAAACATTTTTAATTAACTTACGTTTGCTTAAATGAAAATGATGATTGACTGACTGATGGACGGACACAACTAACTAAGAGAATGTATCCATCCATCTATATATAAAAATATTGCAAAACATTATCGCATGGTTGTCATAATGGAATGAATTCAGACAGTTTTGCAACAAACATTTCATTCGTGTCATAAATGTCCTGCCTTTTAAAAAAAGGAAAAAAAAAAAGAAAATAAAGAGAAAATAAATATAAATAGTAGGTTTTTTCAGAGAGAATCTACTATTTTTATAAATATTTTCAAAAACTTTAACACGCACATGCAATCACATCATTTCTGTCGAATTTCAATTTCTTTCCTTTGTTTTCCTTTTTCTTATGCAACACATTCATTCGTACCATTAGCGTTTGCTGCAAATAATGCTGATAATCATTTCTTGTGAGAAAATGTCTTTGGAATTGCGTGCATTTGTGAATTTTTAAAAAAAAAAACTTCGTACTTAAGAATTACTATGAAAACACATACGAGGTTAAACCCAGAAGTATCTAGAGCTATGTACAGATGATGTGGTTGTTTCGAAGAAATTATTGCGTTCAAGTGGTCCAAAGTACCAACATTCGAAAGGTATAAAGGTTGACATAACAACAACAATAGTGAATGCATCCATAGCAATATGAAACTATGGAAAGATTTGATTACAGTTATATAATACAAAATCTTCATTTGAGAGAAACTTCATCGACTAAATTAATATCAAAGCCTCGCTGCAGTCTATTTTCGTAGAGTTCACTTTTTCGCTTACAAAAACACACTATTGGACCGCAGAGTTTTAGTAATTTCGCATAAGCTTTCAAAATGCCAACCATAACGGAAGGCCAAATAAGGAGGAGACTTCATTGGAAATGATGAGGAAAATCAGCAAAATGGAGTAGCATAGGATGCCCGCCAATTATAAGCGAACGAGCAAACAGATATGGTAGACCTTTTGAAAAAAAATGCTGTGCATGACATATTTACTGAAAATTTGGACATGACAAAGCTATGCACAAGATGGATGTTGCTTCAGCTTTCAATGATACGAAAACAATATCCAGTGATATTTTGCAACAATAAAATCTAGTTTTTGTGTTTGTTCATAACGTTGGGCTCATCATTTCCCTTTGGGGATCATGTCGAAATAATGATTCGAAAGGAATGAAACGGTACACAAAAAATATGAAACCAGTTCTGCTTCCTAAGCAAAGTCAAGGCCTTCAATTTTTTACTATTGATTACGATAAAAGAAACGGGCGACTGTTAATGGCGAGTGTTATGCAAATTTATTGCCCTATTTGTTGATTGAATTTCGAGGAAAGTGGAACATAAAAGTGTCGAAACCCTTATCTCTACGTAATCCCATCTATAAACGTTAAGGTGGCTTGACTTAACGGTTGAAAACAATTTAAAGCTTAAATATCCTTCTCCGGCGATGGGTTGTCGAGGGTTGTAGAAGTATGGCTTCAGGAGAATGGCCTTTTTTGGTTTACGAAAAAAGAGCAAAGGAGTCTTATATGTACTATTACTTTGCGAATTTTTAATGATCCATCGAAGCAGTATCGAATATGGGAGCATGGTTAGCGTTGAGGCTTTGTCGTTAACTTTCCATTTACGGATAATCTAACAGTAGGAAGGACCCTGCAAGATGTATATAAAACCCAAAGATCGAAACAAATCCATGGGGATCAGGTCCAGGAGAGATTATAACTCCCAAGTATTGCTCGTTCAATGCACTATTGCTTGAAAAACGTCGTCTGTCTGATCACTGGATGCGGCCCCTTTAAGTAATTTTAGATAGGACATCCTCTAACCGAAGGGAAATATTTGAGTTTACCTGGCCGAAAAATAGTCATCTAGCGTGGATGTATATTTTCTTAGTACTGAACAGCTTGAGTGATAAAACTAAGAAAAAAGCCGCATTTGGCGAACAATGCGATCGATTCATTTCCTTCCGTATTCTATCTTCCAGACTTAGTCTCCTAACGTATATTAGTTTCTTTGCGAACATTTGCAAAAATCGTATCAACAACGAATCTTGTGTGTGAATGAATGTTTTGAGTAGCTCAACGGTTCTCACTATAAACAATATATCGAATCTATTATATTTCATTAGTAGAGCTGGAATCGAACTATAAGAAGACTACATTGTAAAACAAAATATATTTAAAGAAAATAAATTTTTTTTCTTTTACTTTTTTAGGTAAAATAAATCTGTGACTACTACGTGTCAGACGGTCCTTTGTGTTTATAATTAACTAGAAACCTCTTCTCACTCGTTCAACTGATTATCAGGTTCATTCATTATAAAAGTATAAGAAAACTCTTGAGTGAATTCAAATTCAATTTAATGTGTAAACCTCTGCTATTGATTGAATAGTTTATTAGAGATTTTTGTCGTCCTCCTCTGTACAGAGAATAAAATCGAGAAATACGTGCTGAAAACATAAGCTATTCAAGTTCATGGAAGTCCTATCCATTTCCACCTATCTGCTTGTCATTTACTGTTGAAACTCTTAGGATCATAAAAACTAAAAGAATTCATCGTAACTTACCGTTTAGTTTAATCCATAACTTTATAATTTCGATATATAATTTTTTTTATCGTTCGTAATTTCTCCAGCGAAGATATTCTTAATTTAAAAGGTCGATAGACCACTTTGCAAACCGGGCGAAGGGAACAGAAACGATGCAGATATTTACGACTTTTTTGCGGTCAAATTTTGGGTTATTAGAAACAAAGGAGCAGAACTATGCCCTTCTGGATAAAAAAACATTATCTCCGATATTTTTTTATATATTTACTCCTGAGAAGCGAGAATATGTTACTTATGAGGATGTTTTACTATCGTTCAATAAAACTTAAATATGGACTGTATGTTAAGGCCAATAATATTACGTTGACAAAGTCACGTTAGAAAAACAAAAACTCGTTTTCTCTTTGATGAACAACGTTTACTGATATGATATTGAATTAGTTACAAACTAAGTTCCGCCATTTTTGCGGAAACGGGATCTAAGACGGACGTTGGTCCGCCGTACCGAAGATTATGGAGGTTAAAGCCGTTGTTCCGGACAGCGTTGACAACATTACGCCAATTAATAGACAATATGTTTTTCTCTTCAACAGGTTTTACAAACTCATTCGGCATAGGTATCTTGCTTAACTTAACGAACTCTTGATTTAACTTAATCCTTCGCTCATTTCGCAAATTTTTGGTGTTAGATTGCGTATATAAATATGCTAAAGCTGCCGCCCCAATTGGCTTGTATTCATCACGTAAGCAAGCATCGTGGGCGCTTGGGTGTATTAGCTTATAGAAAGGCCATAAATCTTCGTATTCAGCTTTCAACATATTATAAGCCGCACCCCACTTCGCTAAAGCAATCAGAACTTGTTTATTCAAAATCAGAACTGAAGGTTTTTCCGCGAAAATTAATGGGTACACAATTGAATATATACTCATAGAACTTTCCTTGAATACTTCTCTTATATGATTCAATATTGGATTCGGAGCCGGAGATAACAATGTAAATATAACGGTTCTTAATTTTGGGTAAGTAATCATATTGTTGGATAATTGTAACAGGGATTCTGTTTTAAATCTCTCCA
>KK351068.1:43910-55584 GCA_000671755.1 Glossina brevipalpis | reverse complement strand
TCGAAATTTAATTTTTTTTTTAAGGTAAAGCTGTTAGGTAAAAAATATTCGGCCATAGCCGAATGTATTTTTGTTATTTCTTTCATTTCATTCACGCCAAGTCAATGTTATAGAGCATCGAAATTTAATTTTTTTTTTAAGGTAAAGCTGTTAGGTAAAAAATATTCGGCCATAGCCGAATGTATTTTTTTTATTTCTTTCATTTCTTTTTTTTTATTTTATATTATTTTACTTAAGGATTCTGTTAACGTGTATAGAGAAGCTCAACACGATTGAAAGAATACGGTATTTGAATCCCCCCAAACTGATAAATGTCTGTATAATTGTTGATCACACAACTAACATATAAAATTTTATGGTTAACGATATTCCTTTCAATCTTACACTGAAGTGAACTAATGGAGGAAAATTTAAGGCGTTCTTATATTTATCTTTATTTACTATGTACTTTTTATGCGTAAGAGCAAAGGTAGATAATAGGTAGAAAATATAGACAAAATGCATTGCTATTCTGCTACTCCTGCTATATTATTATATTATCATAAAAAGTAGAAACAAAATTAATTTTAATTTTCTTCAAGGCGTTCATGCATTTATATACAAAAAGACTATCTGTGTAGAGATTTAAAACGTTTCACGTATATATAATATTATATATAAGTATATGAATGTAAATCAATTTGCTTAAAAATAATCTAATCTGTCTTTAAGAAACGTATGTTTGTATCTATTATCTTCTTGCTCTACATTTTTCTTTTGGTTTTCGACGTCTATAATAATACATATTCTTCTTTTAATTTCTAACGATAGCAAGGAATATCCAATGTAATAATTCATTTGAACAAATCAAACCCTATTTTACGAAAGTAACTCGTAATAATTGAGTCAGAAGCAAAATGGAACCGCAAATAGGACAAAAAGGCATCCATGAGCTTGCTTAAGTAAAAATCTATTCGTAGATTGCGACAAACACTAACGCCCGCGCCGTGAAGACTCCAATCCAATCGAGTACAATATGGACTCGATCGTTTTAAGTCAAGCAGAAGTTTACTTTTTTATTTTGTCTTTGATTTATAATTTTTAATTTAATGCTACAAAAAATAAAGTGAATTTTTCATTTAAACTTCATGAGTGCTATGAAATTATGAACTTCTTTTTTCTTCTTTTTGTAAATTGATAGTACTATTCCCGACCTCTATGTAAAGTTTCATGTCAATATATTACTGGTGTGGTACCACATTTTTAGGGTACTACTTTTTTTGGGTACCACTTTTTTAGGGTACCGATTTTTTGGAACCACTTTTTAGTGTACCACCTTTTTTGGTCGATTGGCATATCTATTTTTATCATCTATTTTCTTTCCTTAAGAAAGGAAGCATACCTTCTCTAAGGAAAAAAAATGGATTACAATAATAGGTATGTCAATGGTACCACTTTTTTAGGGTATCACTTTTTTGGGTACCACATTTTTGGCCCCCGTTTTTTGGTCGATTGGCATACATATTATCCATCCTTACAAAAGGGAACATTCATCTTAATGCGTTTGTAATTAAATTTCAAAAGGTCTTGCAGTATTGAATGTTAACAAAAATTGTATAAGATAAATTTTATTTGAAGGATTGTCCAACGTTACCCACCGCATTCTTTCGTTATCGGTCACAGATGTTTTTGATGAAATATGAAGTCCATGTGCAAAGAATTCCATAATCGTTTGAACTCGTCGTTACATTGCGTCATATCGTTGTTTAGCAGTAAAAGAAAAAACGCTGCTTACTTAGGAGGCTTTAACGTTTATGCTGAACACATAAACGTATAGGAAATTGTGCATATTGATACTTTTCACTATGATGACCCCTTACTTTGGATCATAAAGTTAGATTTTTCTGATAGCTTTCAGAACCCTGCATTATAAATACAAAAAATTGGAGGGGTATTATTTCTTCATAATTTTTTATAATGCGTCTTGCACAATGTAATTTTTGTCAAACTACAGACGTATGAATAGTAACAATAATTATTTTCTATAACATAAGACATGATTTAGTTTTCTATTTATCTTTGTATTTTCTATTTTTGTTTAGTTTTTGTAAGCATTTTGTTTATTTTTTCATCCTGCTTTATTATCAATTATCTTAGCAAAGACACATGCACACTATGATGCTAGCCCATATTTTAGCAAAGACAAAAATATGAGCCAGACAAGTAAGGGCTAACTTCACACCAATAATATATTGAATTGTGTTTATTTCTTTAGTCACTCATTTTCAAGTTAAATTTGAATTAGGTTTTGTTTTTATATATACCTAATGGTGCTATTACTTAAATTACATANTTTTTAGGGTACCACTTTTTTAGGGTACCACTTTTTTTGGGTGCCGATTTTTTAGAGTACCACTTTTTTAGGGTACCACTTTTTTTGGGTGCCGATTTTTTAGAGTACCACTTTTTTAGGGTACCACTTTTTTTGGGTACCGATTTTTTAGGGTACCACTTTTTTAGGGTACCACTTTTTTTGGGTGCCGATTTTTTAGAGTACCACTTTTTTTGGGTGCCACTTTTTTTTGGTCGACTGGCATATCTATTATTATCATCTATTTTCTTTCCTTCTCTAAGGAACAAAAAAGGATTACAATAATAGGTATGTCAATGGTACTTTTTTACCGTACCCCTTTTTTGGGTACCACTTTTTTGGCACCAGTTTTTTGGTCGATTGGCATACCTATTATCCATCCTTATAAAAGGGAACATTCATCTTAATGCGTTTGTAATTAAATTTCAAAAGGTGGATTGTCCAGCGTTACCCACCGCATTCTTTCGTTATCGGTCACAGATGTTTTGATGAAATATGAAATCCATGTGCAAAGAATTCCATAATCTTTCGAACTCGTCGTTACATTGCGTCATATCGTTGTTTAGCAATAAAAGAAAAAACGCTGTTTACTTATAAGGCTTTAACGTTTATGCTGAACACATAAACGTATAGAAAATGATGCATATTGACACTTTTCACTATGATTGCCCCTACTTTGGATCATGAAGTTAGATTTTTCTGATAGCTTTTATGATATATCAAAAAACTGGAGATGTATTATTTCTTAAAAATTTCTTATAACGCGTCTTGTGCATTGTAATTTTTGTCAAACTACAAGCGCACTGTTCATGATGAATAGTAACAATAATTATTTTTTATATTTTTTATAACATAAGACATGATTTAGTTTTCTATTTATCTTTGTATTTTCTATTTTTGTTTAGTTTTTGTAAGCATTTTGTTTATTTTTCCATCCTGCTTTATTATCAATTATCTTAGCAAAGACACATGCACACTATGATGCTAGCCCATATTTTAGCAAAGACAAAAATATGAACCAGACAAGTATGGGCTAACTTCACACTACTAATATATTGAATTGTTGTGTTTATTTCTTTAGTCACTCATTTTCAAGTTAAATTTGAATTAGGTTTTGTTTTTATATATACCTAATGGTGCTATTACTTAAATTACATAAGTTAACTTGGACTTATATAAATCAACGAACTCCAATTTTTCATAGCAGGACATATAAAATAACAAGGAATTTGATATTTCACTATAAAAATGAAATGCTGCTTAAGCCTCTATAATAATATCATGCCAGTTAAAATTAGGTCAGTAGCATAAATTGTAAAATAAATCAATTTGTCAATTTTAAGTTAGTTCTTTATTTTATTTTGTTCAATAAAAGCATGACCGCTGGCTGAGTACATAAAAAATTATTTTTTTTAAAGTCTCCGCAAAAGTAGACTTAACTTATTTAAGTTGATTAAATAACTCATAATTGAGTTTGCATTGGCTTAATTATAATATTATTAAGTGATACCTTAAATTAAATTTAAATATATTTTTTTTTTTATACATAAGAAGGAAACTATTAACTAACCTAACATGGCAACTAAAAACCATGAAATTAATAAAACTTTATTTCTTTTCGATTCTAGCATTCAGTCTTCTATTTTTATATATTTTTTGTAATTTTACTTAAAAACAATTGTTTGCAAATTGAATTAAATTTTTTTCATAGATATCATATGATATTTTATGGTATTTTTATAGCAATAGAATAGCATAGAAGATAGAACTTCTGTCACATAGGATTGCGTTGTTATATGTAAGTCTTCGATGCAGCATGACGTACTCATGACTAATACGTTCACCTACGACCAACCGGCTTATACACAAGCACTTAACTTCTTCAAATATGTTTTACTCTTAAGCTGTGAAATATAATCTTTAAAAAACAAACATTCATGACAAAAATAGTTGAAATACTTAGCATATATTAGAAGTTATTTTAACAATTGTGGACGGATTATGAGCATAGAATCACAAAAATAATAACTAGCCCCGGGTAAAAGAGTGGATTACAAATGATGTTTTGATGTTTTAAATAAAATCTTAAGAACCCAAATTTACAAACATCTTTTACCTCATCTACATCGTTACTCAAAAATACATGTAGTTTACTCACCTAATACTGTGTAATCCTATGCAATATAAATATTTCAAAAAAGTTTAGAACAGTGAACACATAAAAATAATTGAAACTCTACAAAACGAAAAGCATCATCATTATTAGCATAATTATTAGCTTGCACAGTGGATGGAAACCCGGTACAGTTTAAGAGAAGAAACAAAGATACAGTACTGCAAGCACTCACAGTCTATGATAGTCTAGATATTTGACTTTAGGATTTCATTTCAAACCTTAGAAATATAAGGAGACTTTCATTTGTTCATCAAATCCGGAATGTTCGCTTTATTTATTATTTATCATTTGTGAATTAACCTTTCGAACATCTAACTTTCAGTATTATTCTGTCAAAGAAGATATCCATAGTGAATTATTTCCAAATATTTGGCAATTTTGAAAATTATTTCATGACCGCAGCCGTCATTAAAAACTTAACAAATTACCTCGCAAAAGTAAGCTTCGCAATAAGTTCATATTTATTCATATTTCGAGAAACGTTTGCAGTTCTTTTTCCTTTTGTATCTGATTCAAAAATACCATATATGGTAAGGAGAGCTAAAGTGAAGTTGAAATTGTTTGAAATTGTTGAATTTTTAAAAACGCACTAAGTGAGGTCTTTGAAGTAGACGACTATGAACTACAAAATTTCGTGCATGTATTGAAGAGGAGATTATGGTTTCTTGAAGTCCTACAAAAAGAAGGGAATTTCTAAATGAAAACGTCAAGCAGAAGCGTTTGAGCAACTCAACTCCTATCCACTGAAATTTAGAGACCATTCCAAGATCTGAGCGTAACCTCAACAATGATCTCAAATATTTCCTTCGTATTGAATTCGAACATAACCTCGAAAATGAATTCGGCTCTAATCTCATTACTGAATTCGGCATGATTGCAATATTACTTACGGGCATAACTGTAATACTGAATTCGGCTATTATCTTACTATTGAATTCGGTATAATTTCAATATTCTTTTGGGATATATTTTAATATTGAACGCGAACATAGCGGCAATATTGAATACCGCATGAAACTTCAATATTGATTTCGGACATAAGCTTAATATAATCGCAATATTGAATTCGGTCCTTACCTTAATATTGAATGTCGGATATAACCTCAACGTTGATTTCGGACGTTATCTCAATATTTATTACGGAACAATATTAATATTAATTTCATATATAATCTCAATATTGTATTGGAATTTTATCTTAATATTGAATATCGGACATAATTCCAATATTTATTTCGGTCATAATCTCAATACTGAATAATTTCAATACTCACACAATTCGGATATAATTTCATTATTGACTTCGGAATAATTCGAATAATAATTTTGAACATAAGTGCAATATTGAATTCAGGATTGACGGCGATATTGAGTGACGGATAAAACTTCAATATTGATTTCGCACATAAGCTCAATAATGAATTTAGACATAATCACAATATTGAATTCGGACATTAGCCTAACATTGAATGTCAATATATAATATCAATATTGAATTCGTACATAACCTTAATATGGAATAAACTCAATAATAATTCGAAAACTGAATTCGGATATAAACGCCTTATTGAATGTTGGACAAAACTTTACCATTGATTCCTCACTTAAGCCCAATATTGAATTTAGATATAATCGCGATATTGAATACGGACATTAGTTTAACATTGAATGTCAGTATATAATATCAATATTGAATTCGTACATAACCTTAATATGGAATAAACTCAATATTAATTTGAAGACTGAATTCGGATATAACTGCCTTATTGAATGTTGGACAAAACTTTACCATTGATTCCTCACTTAAGCCCAATATTGAATTTAGACATTTTCACAATATTGAATACAGACTTCAATTTAATATTGAATGTCGTACATAACTCAAATATTGATTTCAGACATAATATCAATATTGATTTCGCGTTTAAGCCCTGTATTGAATTCGGATATAATCTCACTATTAAATTCGGAATAATCCTAATATTTATTTTAAACTTAACTTTAAAATTGAATTCGGAAATAATTTTAATATTGATTCTAAAGTTTTGAAACATTTTTTTTTTATTTGAAATTTATTTCAATTTTTCTTATGCATAAATTTAATTTTTTCCTATAAGCAATCGTTAGCAGTTTATGGGCGAATTACGTTCAGTTTTTCCATCGTAATGATGATTTTACGGATATATACTGATTATGTGCGCTATAATATTTTTCTTTACTTACATTCGTATCCTAGAATTTTTTCAATAAATGATAAAATAACTACAAAAGACAAGAAGATTTTATAAATATTTTTCTCAACAAGAAATAAATGTCAACGCAATTTGTAGTAATGTCAGTGACGGTATGTACGAGTTGAGAAAAACGGAAAAGCGAACAAAAAAAAAAAAGGGACAACAAAGCAATCCAACCTTTGTGCACGCACACGTATGCTTTCGGAAATTGGTTATGAACGTACGTTTGACTAAGCTTTTAAACTGTGACTGTCTTGTTAAATAAAAAAATTATCTTTTTACGGGCATAAGTTTGGATTACCTGAACAATTTCTTTGATTTCTGGAAATGAATGATTGGTTTTTTCTATATATAAAATATATCTATCTATCAGATAATTTTGTAATTCCCTTCTTCAGTTAAAGTTAGAGAGGGACAGATGGATGGATGATTGGATGGATGGTTGGTTGCTTTAAATTTTATTAATCTCTTTATGTCGCATAAGACAACAACTAAGCAGGCAACCAATCGAGTCAGTCACTCGTAAATATAAACAACTCTTCTGTTGAACTGTTCATATTCATTCATAAAAATGTCAGGTAATTAAAAATGTTTGTCACGTTTCCAATGTCAACACACACAATAGCACGGATATACGCATATACTTACATTGAAGACTGATGTTTGTGTGCAAAATGACAGTCAAGAGGTATATGCAACAAGAAGTTGAGCGTGTATTTATTGCCATTGGTGACGATGTTAATAATGGTTATGTCAGACATGCTATTGTGACAGGTTACGCAGCTTTTGTAAACAGAAATATTTGTAGGCACGAATGTATGCACATAAAGTACCATTAACGCATTAATATTATGAGTCAGTCAGTTAATTATGAGCACTCAGTGTTCTATACAAACTGACAACTTTAAAAAACAGACAAACAGAAAAACGAAAAAACTCAAAAAAACGAAAAAGAAAAACAAGTGCAGTTTTTTTGTAAGTACATATGTAAGAACAAACGTCAAATGATTTAAGTTGAAGTTTTGACATTAATTAGAGTCGTAGTAATACGAACTTAAGGATGCTTGATAAGTAAACATGGCCTTATAAATTCAATAATAAGCTTAATATAGACTGAATGAGTGACGCCTAAAATACAAAATACCTTTCTTAACACACACACACACACACACACACATACACTTACAGAATTTAACGGATTTTTCCTAGAAAACATTTCAAACAATATTCCCATTTGGAATTTAAAGGGGAATAAAAGTAATTACTTCATAATGACTTTAAAAAGAATTCTGACTCACTATCCCTATCATCTTGAACGGCTTAGGTGCTAAGATGATCAGCGAGTAGTATATATTTATTCCAATTTTTAGATACAGGGAAAGTGGACAAAATAATATGAACACTATGCGACATGATACCATCTTGTTGCATGCTGGCAACACTGCTGTCATATAAATATATATGCGGCGCATATATATATTGTACAGTTTACGTGCCAAGTTTTTTAGATTGTATTTCAATGTACATATACGCTTATTGCGTTTGCGACGATTAACGCAAGCAATTGATGAAGTGAATGAACTCTTAGACTTTAAAAGCAAATCGTTGTCACTCGATTAGCGAAAGTGTCTGTGGCGAAAATAGCTGCAATGTTTAAGGGCGACAGTATTCATAGTAATGACAGCGTACACAAAACCTGGTAAAACATCAAACAACAGTGTAAGCTAAAGTTAAATGACAGAGGCCGACGAATATTAAAAAGGATTGCGGCTAGACAACATAAAATTATCGCACCAAAAGTGACAGTACAGTAGAACTCAACACTCAACATTGAGTAACACAGATTTGTTAACACCAGTACGGCTGGAGTTCTACAAAGCCAACATTCATGGAATGTATCAAAAGTTGTGTATAAAAGAAAGTTGTTTTTGACCTGTTATCCTAATTTTAATCCCCTCGAATTATTCGTACATGTTTTCGCTCAATCATTTGACAGTTAATAGGTACAACATGTCTTCAGTCGCTCTGCTTGCTTCAAAGTTCCAAAACTAAAGATCCCAGCTAAAGTATATCTTGAAGGAGACGAGACGGTTTCCCAAATAAAAGGAAGAAAAAGCTACTCATGACTTAGTTATAATTAGTTCGGTTAGCCTTTTGAGCTGTGAGTTGTCTTCTGCTAAGGCCAGTCGAAGTACTAAATATTCATTCATAGGTTGCAATCGGAGTATGAATACGAGAGTACGGACTTTTTTTCATTTTTTTAAATTTATTTATTCCAGCCAGCAATAAATTTTGTTTATATATTTATTTATTTATTTATACATGAAATTTAGGTACAATTTTGAAAGTGTTGATAGACTCCCTTTTGTCCGGTGGGTATGGTTGGGTAAATTATGTTCTGAGGAACGCAGAGCATAAATGTAACGAATCTCTTACCACTACGTGGTCCCAGCTGTAAACGGGAAAAATTAATTAGATAAATTGACGGCGAAAAGAAGATTAAGGTTTCAACCACCGATGGCTGGCGACAGAGTTGTGCATCTATTGAGAAGATTTCTATTCTCGATAGGTCTACTGGTCATTAGGTCATAATAAAAGTGTTTATCAGTAGTTATCGATGACTACTTGAAGTAGTAGCTGAATTGAGCGCGCTATGACGTAGGTAAGTAGCGTGCATGTCTTTGCATTTACACAATAATTATCCTTAATATTAGATGGGGGAAGTAGTTCGCTTTTGTTAAACATAGAAAATCTTAAGTGAACAATGCAGCTACAGGTGTCAGGTTCCTAAATGAAGAAGCTTCTTGTACTAAGTTGACTGCAGCAGCAAACTTGGAGAATGCCTTGTTGCCTGACCGCTGGTACGGTCCTCGGGGAGTATCGTGGTGGTTGTGGGAGTAGCTGGAAGAGGACATCCTCTGACCAGACGGACCCAGTGAATGTTTGTTCTGGAACCTCGGGAACCGGTGGGATCCCCAATTATGCGGATTGTTCCACAGTCTGAGAGACGCAGACTATTGTTTTTTTAAAATAATCCGTGAGATTAAGCTTTCACATAAGCCGGCGTTAACGTAAAATCAATGATAGACATTTAGCTAGTGGGTATGGTGTAAGATGACGTAGAAACTACACAGAAAATTATTTTCTATCTATCTAGACATCTGTTTGGTATATTATTCTATGAAATATTGTCAGCATAATTTGCTTTCCAGGATTAGCTTACTGACTAGACATTCTAGAGAATCCTAAGCACTATTATTACTATTTTTGGCTTGAAAGGTTTATTGTAATCGCCCTTGCCCCTAGTCCTCAAGTTCAAGATTTTTACGAATCACGCCATCTACTTTGGTTTGGAGCGCTATACCGTGTTTGGCCTCATAAAGTGTTCGCCGAAAACGGGGTGTCTGATTCTATAGATGGGTAGGATGTGATAGGATGTCTCCACCGCCCCTTCACATAATCTGAGATACCTGTAAGTTTTAGATGTTCTGAGCCGCATAGAAGCACGTAACCAGTCTTAGGTCGCTCCTTCGTAGTTTCAGTAGCTATGCCAGGAGATTTCACAAATCTTTTTGCTTGACGTTGTCCTACACTACGCTTTCAATGATTACAATCCTAAGCACTAACTTTTCTTAAAGACTTATACGATTCTGTTTCACTGCTACTACTTAAGCGGTAATGCAATATGCTTGTTTTATCAATCGGACCCTGCTATTTTCTCTGTCAATTATTTCGTCTCTAAATTCATCATTCAGATATTCGAAAATCCTAGTAGTGTCTGTGGTTAATGGACTTTGCGTAGTATGTAAGGGGGTATTTACTATATAGAATTTTTTTTTTTTTGTAGTAGCAATAGAGAAATGAAAGAAATGACATTTTATAGCTTATACTTTCACTTAATTAGTTTGGCTAAAGGGAGAGAATCGACATTCGAACTGACTGGCTTTTTATAGGTCATGCAAATATTACTACCAGTCTGCAATATGGCAAACAAAATTCATTAAGTTAGAAGAGATCGACGCAACTATACAAATCTACTGTATTGTGTGCTGTTTATTGGAAAAAGCAATTTTATTGTTGAGCGAAGGTAACGTTTCTTCCTATTCTGAGAAAAAAAAAAAAGAAAATAAAACTGGCAAACCCACACGCTAATGGTGTTGGCACTCAGTAGAACCATACAGCATAAAACTCCATTATCTCTCGTGGATATGTGCACTTGTGCTCTCAGGCATATGAATGTCATTTTCTATTTCTATAACCAGGCAAGGCAACGGACATTCATAGCAAGTCAATAGTAAAAGCATATTAAACATACAAGTGGGTCATTATTGTTAGCATATTTTTCAAGACAGATGTGTCCAGATACTTAAGCATATGTGTGAAAAATTGTATATCGTATGTATATGTGTATATACATATGTGTGTGTGTGTATATATATGCAAATGAATATTTATATAGCCTTTATCTGGTTGGGTGTGAAATGTGTCTTCCTTCAATGTTTCTTGCTTATGTTATTTAATTATACGTCTGGTGCCATGTGTAAGGTAACCGATTCGATTAATTAATTTGAAATATGTGTCAAGCTGCAAACGTTTTATGTTTTTACTTAACCAAGATAACAAAGTGAAGTTTGCAACATTAGAATAAATTATATTTCGATATGTTCTCATCAAGGACACGTCCACAATGAAACGTTAACCAAAAACATCTCTATATCATCATGTTTATCCTCTTAAATTGTGATTATATCCTTATATAAATATATATATATATATATATATATGTAATACTTAAATGTATTAATTTTCCAACAAATAGATTTAGACTATTTTCACAATAAATGCTTCAAGCAATTTCAATTCCATAGTTCGTAGAATATTGAAAAATAAATCTGCAAACGCAGGCCGCAGAAC
>KK351068.1:0-31391 GCA_000671755.1 Glossina brevipalpis | reverse complement strand
GGTCGACGATTCAATTTATAGCAAAAAATTTTGAAAAAAATTTTGAAAAAAAATTTGAAAAAAATTTTTCGGTTTCACTCGCCTGCTTCCTTTTTCTAGAAAAGCGCAAAGTTGGAAAAATATGTATATATATCTATACCTATGTAACCGGCCAGTATTGCCAAGAGTTCTTTTTCGCGACTACGACGACAGCGAATTCGCACTCGATAGGCTTTCGCAAAAGTTTAATTCGTAGACTTCGAGCGTAATTACTTCATAAGGTACAAGGCAAAGGAGACGTTGAAGAGCTTCCTTAAGATGATAAGTGCGTGAAGCCAATGTCTCTCAATGACACCCTATGCGAGCATATCCAGGTGAATGCGGTTAAAGGTAAGATATGAAAATCTGCACATAAAATAAAAATGCACGTATTTACTATGAAATCTGGAGATTTGGGTTAATGTGAACGCACTTTGTTATGTATTCGACATACCCACAACATGTTCCGTTTGAACTTTCTTGATTACACTTTCGATTTGTCCTGCATCATAAGAACAAGTCCAAAAGATTCGATTTCGCAACCACAAAATAAGGTAAGTGTCTCTTTTAGAGTCTCTTTGAAGTGTCTCTTTTAGAGTCTCTTTGAAGAAATATTGGCATTAGTAAATCTAATTAGGATCATGTAATAGTATCTTTAAGTTCCCAATAGAGTATAGGAAATTTTCTAATATAATGAGAGACTTGCAAAAATTGAGAGATAAATTGACGTGTGTTTGTTTTTTATGAACAAAACACAGGTGATAAAAAAGTAAAAAGCATTCAAAATGAAATGAGAAAAAAATTCTATTTTCTTAAATCAATTTCTTTTTTTTTATGCATAAATATATTTTATTTCTTATATGTAAATATGTGTAAACATATTATGCATAATAAAATACACAAATTTTAATTGTGAAGATGCGTGTGTTTCCCTTTCTTAAAAGTGTAACTTTACAGAGGTTGTGGTGGTAACTCAATCCTAATGCAAATTTGTTCAAAGAGACGTCTACTTAGTTATCTCCGGATTTCACGTAACAGGAGAGCTAAATTTGCTCACATGAGTATTTCTTATTGCTTGGAAAGAAGAGGAAGAAAGGAATATCTGTAATTAGAAATCGAACAAATACATACAACGAATAATTTTAATATTTTCTGAACTTAAGAAAAATTATATGCGAAAGCTTAAATTTCTATTTAGTTTATCTAGCGTATCTAGCGGTATGGTGTTCCTCAATAAGCATGACCCAAACGTGTAGATATAACTTAAATTTAATGAAAGGAAACTTTTGGTGCTTTCTCTCAACTATTCAGGAATAATTTTAAACAGATTTTCTCTTATATCAACTACAACGTCGAGACATGATATATTACTGGATAGTACTGAAGGGTAATTTTGCAAACTTTATCGAAATGTTAGATATTTTCAGTTAGAAAGTTAGTGTAGCATACAAGCTATTCATAGATCGCATCGCCCGTTTCATCATCATTAGCATAACGTGGGGCGTCGAAGGTTTTTTGTGTGCGTTTTGAAGATTTCCTCTTCAACATTCTTATATTTCTTTTTGGAACATATGTTGATAATTTTTGATGTCTGCTTTCCCGTTTTAATGGATATATTTTAATTGACAAAAATTGTAAGGAGGACACAAATTCTGTCCTGTCTTTGTCATGTTTGTTCGTGTCCCTATCCTGTATCTAATTTACATTAACTACCGTTATAAGAAGCGAAGCTACCGCCATAAGAAGCGAAATGTCTATAAGGAAAAAGCTCTTATAATTTAAAAAAAAATAAAAATGGTTGGAAATGTTTTGTCGTCATTGTAAGAGCCTTACACTAAGCTCGCTTTCAAAATCTGTTCGGCTATTTTGTATGCTGAACTATTTGCTTTGGGGATGCAATTGTAATATTGCTTTGGCTTTCTGGATTAGTCCTTCGGAAAAAGGCCATTATTGTTGCCTTCACGACCTAAAAGTAATAAATGTACCACGCTAGAGTTACAACAAAACGACGTCAGATGTAATAATATATATATATATATATATAAATAATATTTCACTTAAACGCCAAACACACAAAATCTTTTACTACCACACCCACCTATTACAATTTAGTTTTTCCCCCTTTTTTTAAGATAAAGGCGGTGGGCATAAAAGATTCGGCACAGCCGAATATAATTTTTTTACT
This sequence comes from Glossina brevipalpis, assembly GCA_000671755.1. Taxonomy (NCBI): domain Eukaryota; kingdom Metazoa; phylum Arthropoda; class Insecta; order Diptera; family Glossinidae; genus Glossina; species Glossina brevipalpis. The sequence goes on along the minus strand of KK351068.1, from coordinate 29,188 downwards.
TTTTTTTTAAATATCCGTTTAATCGATATTTTCCTCTCATGCTCGCTTTGTTTGCGTGCATTTTAGTGAAAAAATTAATTTCATTTAATTGAAAATCTATTTCCATTGTCTCTGTCAAACGTAATACCTGTCAGAGTTGAGTCTTTTCCGTTGTTAACTGTGTGTTACAAAAAAAAGGCTTTTTTTAAATGTTTTCTATTTGTCTTTTGTCTTATGAGATTTCACATGAAATAATGGATTTTAGAAAGTCGCTTGAAAAAATTATAAAAAAAAAATCCTTTTACTTTCTACGTTTTATTACCTTCAATATATATCGATAAGTTTTTAAACAAACAAAAAAATAAATAGAAAAACTAAACTTAGCTTGTGCTGAATATCTAATATCCTCCGTACGGAACTTCACTGCAGTATAATTGATTATATTCGATTTGTGTACATTAATGAACTTTATTTAGAATACCTCAGAGCTTAATGTAAAAACTAAGAAGCACATTTAATTGTATTCACTGTAATGCAAAATATAAGTATAATATTATCGTTTACTCCGGTTGTCAGAAAACTACGATTATCCTTAAGCATCATAAATCGAATTGACCATGTTCTTCTGTATATTTTCTATTTATTCTCACTAAAGCATATTATCACATTTTTTCTATTCATAACCACGTGTTACAAGATTATATTTATTGCCGATCACTACAAGATTCTTAATGGATGCAACCATATTATTCTAGGTATCTGTTTTTCCTCCCCGAATTGTATTTCCATGTTCGTTATAGTCATTGTATCGATATTCCTGCTACCATTCTATATATCAGAGCAGTATATTTATTGTTTTGATCATGCTCTAGTGTACGTTCTTCTTTTTCTCTTCGTCATTTGTGGTTGGAACTTTCCCAACATCAAATACTCAAATAGAAACTGGGCATATAATTTTTTCCCCGGATCAGATTTAGAACTGAGTATGGTGAGGCCACAAGGACGTTTGCAATAAGCAAAAAGCTTAAAGAAAAGATTTAATATAAACAGAAGATATGTCTGAAGGGACTTTACATAGGTCCCCCGTTGAGTAGACTCACGTCCCGCAGGATTGAAATTTCTTACTACTTATTAATTGAGTTCCAGAATAGTGACACGTTATGTCATGTCCTTTCCTCTGACAAGGCGAAGCCTATCTTATACCATAAATATTTAAAAGTCCCGTTAGCAATCACGTTCAGTATGAAACTCCCTGAAAAATCGTTTGCAACAGCCAGGAGGAAGTTCGTTTCTGCACGGATTTTGCAAACAGCAATAACTGTGGCCAGCTATTACACGCGAAGAAAGTCTCCTGACACCTGTGCTGCCCAATTCGCCAAATTTAATCCTCCTCGTTTTCAAGGATTTGGATATTTATGTATATTTGACTTTGCACTCGCAAAAACAGTGTTATTGCAAATGAAAAACAGTTATTCACAAATTTCCAAATCGCTTCAGCACAAAATTTGAAGGATACTTCCGCTCCATTTCGCAATTGATCTACGCGGCGTGTAATCTCTTTGTTGTTGAGTTATGATGCATGAGTATTATCTTAGAGCAAATTATTTTTTAATAGTTGCTCTGCCAACCAGCCTTTTTAAGATTTTTGTGTCTTCATATTAAAATTTGGCCAGACGAAAACCTAGTGTTTCGTATAGTTACCGACAGCTTTTTAGTTGTTAGTTTTTGTCTAATATTATCTTGAAATAAACGAAGTTTTAACGCTATAAAGTTTCAGATTCTTCAGTCACGTAGTGATTAGTATTTATTTATCCATATGAAATTCAAATAAAAGCAAAATAACAAAAGAATTAGATTGATTTTAAAAGTAAATCTTATGCTAAACGTTATGACTAAAATGAACTGTGACATTATAACTAACATTAATTAATACTATAACTGAGATCGGTCAAAGTTGGGCAAAGCCGATCACTTCCTTTAATAAAATTGTTCATTTATTTTATTTCGCAATAAAATCCGACAAATTGTTCCCTTTTTTCCATGCAGAGATACTCTTTTCATAGGAGACCTTATAGGGAAAGTGTTCAAACCATAAACTGATGTGGTCTATAATTATCAAATTAAATTTTTCTGTTAAATATCTTTTTATTTTTCAAATATTTTTGCTTTAAGGCCCAAAAAATTAGTTTTTGTTGTCGTATGAAAACTTAATTTTCATAAGAACCTTTATATGTGATTGAGTCCGAAAAATGGATCTATGTGATCCTAATTTAGTACAGTTAATTTTTAACATATCACTCATAGCATTACTAATGTTTTATTTGACATTATTGTGGCCCCCATTGTGGTATGTTGCATCATCTTGATGTTGTTTACTGCTGTACATTATTCGATCCTTTGCCCCTTTTGAAGATATTCGAATATTACCTCATGCTGATCTTAAAATACGAACACCATATGCTTGTCGGCTGGCTTTTGCGGTTTTGCTCGTTTTTAACTGCTTTTGCTGGTTGCTGTTCATTCGCTTGACTCTGGGCTCTAGTAATGAATATATGCTTCGTCCTTATTACATATCGCGTGAAATATAAGTTTTTTGTTTTATCTAAGCACCTCCAAACAGTGCTTCGAATCATCAACACATTGTTCTTTATGGTCAAACATGTTGACGATTTGGATCAGATTTTTCTCATGAACAAAAGTTCATTTAAAATAGTAAATACACTGATTGACTTCTGATATCATTAAGACGTCAGCTAAAACATGCAACTTCACTTTTCGGTGTCTCAAAACGATTTTAGGCAATTTTTTTAAAAATATTTTCTGGAACGACTACCGAGTTCGGTCGTCGGGAGCGGTCGGTCAGCATCATTCAGCGTTTATACGATCTTTTCTCCGTTGTTTTCAACGGAGACAAGTTACCGTAACACTTTACAAGTCGATTCTTTGTTTCAATGGTATTGTTGTCCATTAAAAAGCAATGCTTTATCAACACATGAGTTTATAAATACTTTGTGGAATCTCTGCTTATGATACCCTTTCCTTGAAAAAAGGCCATAGCGAATAACAAAGCAAATATACCAAGAAAAAAGTGATTACATTTTATTATACGAATAAATTTTTAAAATTTCCTTCATTTTTCCTTAACAGATCTCCCAATAATAATGATGATGATGATGTTGTTAAATTACATAAGGAATGTTGAATGCAGTTTTAATTAAAGAAGTTGTTTCCTTTCCTTCCTTCACTGATGAAACGTAATGCAAGAAAAATATTTTAAATAATTCAGATTATAGAATAAATAAAAGAAATTAATACATATTAATTTGGAAAAGAGTATTCGTCTTAATAAATTTAAATGATTTATATGTGAATGAAGGAATAAATAGAAACTAAGAAGCTGATTCCAATTAATTTAAGTGACAATAAAGCAACTAAACTGACTCTAAAGCTTTAAATTTATGATTTTCTCTTTTCTTAATGCGATTAAATTTAGTACTCTTTGAAATTATATGAAGGAATGCTTTTGAATATATTTTGCAGCAGAGTTAATGTAGCACACACAAAACGGCAAAATTAATGCATAAACGTTTATGAAAGGCAAGAATATATATATCTCTCTTCTCTTTAAATAAAATTGTAAAATTGGCAATGTAAGCACTTTTTCTATTTGTATATATTTGTAGATATTGAAATATAGGAAGAGGAATATTTCTTTATTTTCTACATTTTCTACATTTTCTACATAGAAAGTATTTCAAAGTGTCTTACAAAACCTGGAGGAATTAAAAGATTCAAAGTAAAGTATAATTTATTAAATAAAATGATGATAATGCGAATTCCAATTTAAAAAAAAAATTACTAATAACAAATTCAAATGTCAGTTCATTTTGGAGCACTTTTGTACTTCAGGGCTTCAGTTTTCTCTAGTACTATTATCCTTATATCAGATTTTTTAAGAACAAAATTAAACCATAGTTGCTTTTACAAAGTAATCGTTATTATGCCCACCACTGAAGGATAGGGGTATATTCGTTTTGCTTCAACCCGAAGGATTCTTCAGAGAGTCTATAAAGTATACGTATTCCTAATCAGCATCAACTTTAGATTCGATTTAAATACATTTTTCTCTCTTTTACGTTATAATAGAAGAATATTGACAAGCGATTAAAATTAATCAATCTTTGTTCTAAGGTAAAGAAAACTTTTTCAAAAAAGCTCATTCTATCGTTGTTCTATCCATGAATAAAATCTATCCCATACAACTGTTTCTTTGGCCACCTAAGCCATCCATAGTCATCTAAGTTGAAAAGGTGCATTCTTTATTAAAGTTCCGTCATTCAAAAATGACAAAAAATAAAATAGAAGCCACTTAATTGTAAGTATATTCCGAAGCGGATTATATAACAATTTCCCCCCGCGTATAAGAGTTTGCTTTGAAAAGCTGCTAAAAGCTACCAGTTGAGTCGAAATACTGAAAAATTCGATTTATATCGAGAGTTTACAGTAGTAATTCTCTCCATAGAATATGTTTGGTACTTAAGTGAGGTATTATTTTTGGATCCAAACACAATGCTATGTAGTTGCATTGTAATTGCAACTTTAGAATGGGTACGCTTTCAATTCTTATCCTATTAAACGGTTGGCTACATTTATTGGTTTTAGGTCGTGATGGCAGTGGTATTGGTCTTCTTTGGAAGGACTAATTTGAGAGACAATTAGCCAGCATATTGTTACAATTCCATCCCTAAACAGATTTTAAAAGCAAATTTAATGCTCTTACAATTAGAAACATTTTTTCTTTTAATTCAAGTTGCTTTCGTTCCCAAAGCCAATAGTGATTGACAGATCCAGAACATTAGAGGTAGCTATTAAATACATCATCTGTAGAGTACTATTTAAAAGAATTAATCTAATTGGCGGCAGACACAAAAATGACCATAGATAGAACGGGTATGGTTTTCTTGGAATTGTTATTAACCAAAATACCGATTGAAAAGGAACAATAGCCACCCAAAATTGTCGACATACGTTCCAAAAAAACTGTAATATATAAGAATGATGAAGAGAAAAGCCAGAAAGTAGAAACAAAAAAATGTTTCATCAGAAAATAGTAATGCTTTGGAATTGGCAATAAAATCTAATTCGGCGCAGTTAATGCTCTTGTGGTTAAATATTTTTAACAATACTTCTAACAATTTTGAAAAAGAAAAACGTGATTTTTTTCCTGCTCCTAAACTTGAATAAGTTCGAAATTAATTTTGCAGAACAGTCATAAAGGATCTCTTCCCGCATTAAATAGAAACTATGTTTACAGTTCTTACGACTTCTTTATTAATTGATTATGTAAAATTTTTTTCCAAAAAGACAAAAGACTATTGCAATGGTTAAGATTGATTTAATTGTGTTAGTTGGGAGTGTCACTGAAATTAATAATGACAATGTCAGGTATATCAGCAGCATCTACTGTTTTGTGTTGAATATATATTTTCAAACTGCAGACACCATTTACAGTAGGAGTTGCGGACATGTCTTTCACCGCAATTGCACTGAGATCTGGCGTAAAAGATAATTAAGAACAGTTATCAGATGAGTTGTGATGAATGAGCCAACTGTTAGCTAGCTGCATTTCTTAATTACAGATCTACGCAACGTCCCGTACGTCGCTTTCAGTATAGGAAAAACTATTTCGTAATTGCTATGCTAACATTTTCTTCGGCTTCATCGTGATGTCTTTGATGATTTAACAGAGGCTTCATGTTGTCACAATTTTTTAAAGAGGCTCAACGTTCCAGCCTAGTATTTAATACTGTACCCAATTTAAAATGTTTCCAACTTGGGCTTGTACAAAAGAAAAGACCAGACAGATATTCACACCAATACTGATGAGTGCCGCATTTGAACGTATCTCTCATCAGTTGAACTAGTTCTTCTAAGTAGAGCCCAACAAGTAGTGTACTATCTGTCAACCATTACTGCCATTAGGAGCGAAATGTTTGTATGAAACAACACCTAGAATCTAAAAGAGATGAAATTGAATATAAAGGCATTGCAAGAGCATTATTAGAGCTTTACACATCAACCTTCTAGATGGACCTTGTTTTCAAAATTTATTCGGTTGTTTTGCATGCTGCCAAACATACGCTACGGAATAAAATATTATTATAAATTCTTGATACACTTCGTATTTTCCCTTGGCCTGTAGTAAGTTTGAACTGGTAGCTTCCTACAGTTTTTCAAAGCAAGCTGTTACTGAGGAAATTTTTGTGTAAAAGTTTTACATAATTTTTATTACAATGTCACTTACAACAAGATGATTCGGGTTCTACGTGTCATTTTGCTCTACACGTGTGATATATTGTTAGTAAGGGATGCATCTTTTCAATTCAGATAACTAGCAGTCCATAAGTGGATGTCACAGTAAATACTGTCATACCCACATCATGACCACATGTCTTATACGATTGTTCATATATTCGGATATTGATAGAAAGATAAGGGAGATTCCATAGATCTATAATTTAGAAACGCATAATACATAGGTTAGGTAATGGATCTGATTAGAATTCTTATTTACCTTTTACGCCAAATCTAAATACAATTACGTTGGAACACGTGTCCGCTACTAGTGCTGTAAATTTTATGTGCACTTTCTAAACTTTCTGTATTTATGGAACACAAAATAGCAGATTCTGCTGATATATCTGACATCATCCAAGTTAATTCCAACGACTCTCCTAACCAATACGAGTAAAATGAAACCAGTAAGGCTTACGTGGCCTTATTGCGCAAAATAATACAAATCAATGGTACCAATTACTTTTTTAAATTTCAATTGCCTTCTTCTTTTTCTTAAGGTAATCGGCAATCAGAATGATTTGATTTCTCCTTCAGATTTAAATATCGTAATTCGTTTTCTTTTAATTTAAGAAAATGAGTTTAAAAAATTTAAAAATAAATGACATAAACCTGTGAAAATAACAGTATTTTTATGTTTTTATTTATGTATATATGTTTTTAAACATATTCGGGGCGCGGATTTTTTGACATTATTCAGATATATATATTGTTACGAAAATCACAAACAGGTAAACGGCAACTATAACAAATTTGATAAATCTAAGGGGTGGAAATTCCTTGGAATGCAATACTTACGACGGTCATAAAAACACATATTGGCAGGTGGTAATAAACGCAAAGATTAGCAAAGAATTTCCGCGAAACCTGACATGAAAGGGATTAATGGAACTACGAATTCAGGTTAAAAGCAAAAGGTATGCAGAGTTTGTGATATTCCTAAGGTTTATAAGCAGAGCATTTTGCTTAGAACAAAGACAGTCGAGAAGTAACACCAGAGAGTCGATTAAAAATATTAGAGGACTAAGCAATTGTTGAAGAAATAATTACTTTGTAATAAATTGTAAAATAATTGTGTTTGTAAATATTACTTCGTAAATAAAGAAAATTGTACATAACCAAAATCTAAGCTTTTCGCGATTCAGAGATACGAACTGAGCCTTAAAAGTAGAAACACAAAGAGGCCAATTTTCGTAACAATATATTTCAAAAAATTATTCCAACTTATTCATATAACATTTCTAGAATACTTTTAATTGAAATTAATTGTTTGAATAATTGTTTTATGTGGAACTGTTTTACTCTTTGCTACGAACCCCGGATTCTTAGTATCTCAACTACAAATTTAAATCGATTCTAAATTAGATGCCGATCAAGAATATATAGACTCTGTGAGATCTCCGAACTTTCATTTTGGTAGTTACAAACCAAATAACAAAATGGAAAATAGCCATCACCTTCGGTGATTAGTTTTTTAGATTGCCGAATAGTATTTCGAATAAAAAAAAGCACTGTAGCAGCTCATGAAACAAAATCAACTTTCTTGCTTTTCATGCAAGAAAATCTAGTAATCAATTATTTCGCTGCCCAGAAAATTCGTATAGTAGGCTTTTGTCTCATTTATTGTTGGAAAAAATTTTTAGTATAGAAAAAACTATCGTTTAAAGAAGGAGGAAAAATTTTTATTTTATTTAATTTTATTTTATAATATTGGTTTGCATTTGGACAATTCAAATAGAAATTATTTAGAAATTCTGTGAAGAAGTCGTCGTAAACCTTCCTTAGCGGGTCCTGATTGACAGTGAATTGGAGTTAAACTGAAATTTCTTTCTTTATATTGGTATCCATGGGGGAACAATGAATTGCAAAGGTTTTGATTTCCATGATGGCATCCGTAGAAAAATTGGATTTGAATTGAAAATGTAGTTGGATTTGTGCTAAAATTAATTCGAAACTTTTCACGATTCTTCTCTGGCAGAGCCATTGACGCAAGAAGTTTCAAATAACTTGAAGGTAAATTTTTCAATTTTTCCAAAATTTTGTTCAAATTACTTACCACCTATTTATATATAACTATGTGCACACTTTTATAGTTGAAGATTTTTACAAACGCATTGTTTCGTGGTTGGAATAATTTCGGTATCGAAAGGAACGAACTAATATTTGGCCCTCTGTTCCATAGGAAATTAGGGAATTTACTGAAAAAAACTGAAATTTCCGATTCCGTTTGGAAAGCGTAATTTAAATCCACCAGGATTGGATAAAATATTTTGATTTGGATTCTGCTTGTTACAACAGTGAAACCAAGAATTAGAACTACCAGCCGGATAGTCAAGTTTTCGAGGCTATACGGCAAAGTCCATTCCTCGTAGCTTTACATTACTCTTTTTAAACTGAATCGGAATTGAATTTTATCTTTAATCTTTGGAATTAATCGTAATTCTAAAGATATCTTCCCTTAAAGTGCCTGCAAAACGATGTTTTCAAACTGTAGCAAATATTGGATCTTGTAGATGAAGTATTTTATTTCAATGACATGGGATAGGCATGGAGATCTCCTCTCAACAGAGCGTATAATCAACCTGGAATGCTTCGTATATTTCCGCTAAGACTTACACTCCAATATCTGCCAACATATACTCGGCAAGAAGAGATCCTTGATTTAAAATTGAATTGTTCGATTTGCTTTAACTTTCAAGATATACTCTGTGCAAGATGTTCTTAACAATTGATTTTATTTTCCAAAGAGAGTGTGGTACTTATATACTACTTTTTTCTTAAACTAATTTAACAAAGAGTAAATGTAAAATTGAAATAGAAATTGTTTTTGTATTCTCGAGAAATATCATATAAAACATTTAATAAAAATGGCGTTTATAGCGTAATTTTATATTTGCATTTATTTGTAAAGATTCAAACGATGCATACACTACTACATCCTTACCCTTTAAAGAAGCAAATTGTTTGCGAATTTTAAGTATAAACATTTTATTTTCGTTACATAAGTGTTATTATACCAGGTGGGCTGAAAAGTCCGTAAGCTAACATAGAAAAATTCTTGTTTTTTGATAGAATTTGATTTTATTATTCAATATAGTTGCGAGGGCGAGAACGATTATAAAGATCATACAATCGAAACGTTCCTTTGATATCTTTAGGGTCTCAGTTATATCAATCAACTTCACTCTACGGTTACCCGAAATTATTTTGTACTTTTCTAAATTGTATACTGATTATGGATACAAAATTTCGTCGCTTGGCATGTAAGCCAATTTTCCAAATATCAACTCGGAAATAGGTAAAATACGTTTCTACCTGTGGAGTAGTGTTATATGGAAAAGTGGGATCCATTTGTTCCATTCTCCATTTTCAACGAATGACAAAAAGTACTCGTTCAGAACTCTATGGTTCCTTTCTACTGATCCCAAAGTCTGGTGATAAATATGGTTTAGGAAATTTTTGCTCTATTCTTAATAGTCTACCAATTTCTTTCATAAATTAATTTGCGTGAACACAGCTCCTTTATTTGATTTGAGGGTTTTAAACTGTCCCTATTTTAAAATAATTCCATCTACTCAAACTTTAGCTAACGAAGTTACATTTTTTTAGTTTCAATAGGACGAGCGATAATTTATTTAGTGAATTCGTATTGTGCTGTTAGCATGCAGCGGAAGTTGTTGAATGGTCTGATCGAACCTTCCGCATATATCTTCGAAACTTGTCGATGGTGTATTAGTAATTGTTAGTGGTTCTTTAGTGTGCTTCACTTTTGTTTGTAAATTTGGCATGATTTGCAGTGCTTAACGAAATTCATTGTCATTTTAAACATATTTTTCTAGATGAATCTTTCTTAAATTTTTTTTGAAAGTTTTTCGTACTACTAAGTGTCTTGCGCATGTTATGAATAGAACCACATAATTACATCCAGCGTAAACTTTAAAGATTAACCAAAGCTGCGTTGAAGCCCCAGCAAAGCATTTGCTGCCAAGGAAGACGCCAAAAATAATAGCGAATCGGTCCACGAAACTGAATATTATTTAACTAAAGTTTAAAATTATAACCGGACCAGCACAAATTTGAATTAATAACAAAAAAAAAAAAAAAAGATTGTGATTTTATATTCATCATATTTTTATCGACAGATGCTAAAATTTCATCTCGACTCTAATATCGTTACTCTTAACAAATTTTTATCTTACTAATATGTCTCATGTTACGCACATGCATTATGTATTAAAAAATGTTATAAAATGATTAATAAGTAGAGTAAGCTTCGAGAAAACGTTTTTATTATTTATTCTAAAATGAATGAAACCTTCTTATTCACTTATTCTCAAAGCTAACAACATACAAAGCATTTGCAAAATCCATTCATACGGAACTATTTAATTAAACGCAAAAACATGCATTTAGATGGCAGACCTGAATGTAGACTGTTATGATTTTGAAAATTATATGTTTGTGATTTATTTCGATTTTTTTTCTTTTTCTTAAGTATTTTTTTGAAAGCTCTCTCCTTATTTCATCTTCCCTTTGTATTTTGAATTTTTGTAGAATTTTTCTTTTTTTTCCCTTCAAGAATGAACCAAATACAAATACATTCTTCATGATTTATACTAACGCGTACAATCTTATTTGACATCCACCTCCCTTCGCATATCTGCATCAATAAAAACATACAACGACGAAAAGAAGGCTGATGATATACTAATTTAGTCTAATGCACGATGCTTTGATTTATTTAGTTTAGCTTTATTGTTCGACTCGTCTCATACAAACAACAAACCAGTTTTAAGTGTGTCCGCAGGTTTGATATCAAACAAGATTTGAAATAGTTGCGTTGCAAGTCGTCGGTCTTCTTATTATCTTGTATTAGATATCTTGTTTTAAGCCAAAATCAATGCAACATAAATGGATTTGTTGTTGTTAAAAGTGTATGACTACATGAAGTTCGATGATATGTTATTATAATGTAATGGTTTTAGTGTTCTTAAGCAGCAAGTGCATCGGATAAATTGCTTCTTGCGTATCTCGTGAAACTTTTGCTGCACAGTTTGAAAAGCTTAGATTATAAAATAAACGCGAATGTTAAGCTGATGTTTTTATATATAAAGGACGAACCGCACTGAAGTCTCAGATTTGTTATAAAAGCCGAAATGATTACTTCTTTTAATCCCAAAGTAAGTTGTGTGGTAAAAATTGCATTAAAAAACGTTGCCAAACTCCGTTCAGGGTTTCTCATCACCAAAAAATTGCGTCGCCTTTACTGTTTCTCAACTCGAGCTACGTTGTGGCTGAGTTTGAATCGGATTTCACGATGCATGAACAGAAACCATCATAAAGACGACATAAAGCGTGAAGTTAGAAAAATATCGATGCAGTACTTGGAAGAGCTAAATGTGTGAGATTTACGATTATAATGCTCAAAGCCGTGATGGGCATTTGAACGATATTTGTTTTCAAACTTAACTCTCGTGTTTAAGCTTCAAAATAAAGCATAATTTACATTAATACGTTAAGTTGTTTTTTGTATCCATCACCGAGAGTAAGGAGTATGTTCATTTTGCCATTTGGTTTGTAACTCCTAGAAGTAAATTTCGGATACCCCCAAAAAGTATATATATTCTTGATCAGCATCAAATTTGGAATCAATTTAAGCACGTCCGCCTGTGTAATCTCTATGGTAAACACTCTTCTGGCCACAAAATTTAAGATATGGACATCAAATTTGGCAGAAACATTGTAAGTTCCTGCACGTGGGTTGGTATTGAAAATTGGCAAAATGAATCATAAGCCACGCCTATAGCATAAGATGAAAACACGTCTATTTTTTGGCTTTTCCTTTCGCTGTTTTCCATGGCTGGCATTCCATAAGAAATGAAAAAACTGCCGCGCCCACCTATTAAAACTTAGTTTTGCCCCCTTTTTTTAAGATAACGATTGTAGGTATAAAAGATTCACCACAACCGAATATAATTTTCTTACTTATCTTTAAATGATCCGTTACTCTGGAGATATCGCTTATACGTATATAAACAGAGTGATGGACAGAAAGAAATGGGAAAAGAAGGATAAAGTGTAGCTTTAGTTAGGAGGATATTATGCACGATCAGCAAATGTTTACCTTTACTTGTTGAGCGTTCGCTATGCTTCGATTGCTTCCACATGGTGATGGTAATTAAACCATAATTTAGAGCATTACAAATGGAATGCGGGTATGCCGATTGGATAGTTGGGCTTATGGTTACGAGGTTATATAGCAGCGTAGTTAGCCTACAAAGTGCGTTCCCTCGTTCTTTGAGAACTAGCAACCGTAGAAACATCGATGCCATTAGATTGTATTGATTTTGTTTAGAGAATTATGTAAAAATGCGAACGCATATGTTATATTCAATCATAACATTAAGACGAGAGATTATTATATAAACTTATAATTTCTCAACTAACGTATTTGCACATAGATGGTGCCGCCTAAAGTTTCTCTGTTTTCGCAGTTTTGAAGTTAATTGAAGACAGAAAATAGAAGATGGAAAAGAAAGGTGAAGATACCTATCTGAAGAATAGCATTAAAAATTGGCGAAGTTCCATTGGAACAGGTCTAGCTAACATTGAAGGAGTCCATATTTTTTTTTTTTGAAAATTAAAATATTTTTCTTTATCCTTTTCGGATACTTTTTGAACAGAGCGCGTTTCTATTTACCGCAGAAAATTTACTGCGAATAGTTAGACAACTAGAAGGTTTGTTTCATCGTAATACTGTTGGTACTTTTTGTAGATTGATCTTCGTAAACTTATTTCGAAGCGTCTGAAATGAGTTCATTTGGTAATAAATCATTTAAAACATTTCAGCGCACTATAGTCCACTTTAAGTCGTACAAATTCATAAAATTTACGCATAAATCACGTAAAGCAGTTTAACGCCAATAATTACATGTGGTTACATGAGTAGATGTGAAGACATACTTTTATCGATAGTTAATACATTTTCTTGTTATACTTTAATATAAAGATCATTTACAAAAACAATTCTTAACCCTTTATTGCTTTACGAAATGGAAGGAACACGAATAAAAGTTCATCTTTATGAAAATTTTATAGTAGATATCAGATGTAGATCAGATGAAGATATATAAAAAACGTAAAGATCTCTTTTTTTTCCGGTCATCATTAGATCAGCTCTACATTATGTTTAAGTTAAGAGTTTTAAAAAGATCTGATATTTTTGAATGCAGTCGTCTGTTGATATCTTTTTTCACGAATCGCTTAACTTTGGCACAATACAGACTTTATTAAATTATGCTAAAGCGGGCATGAAAGATGAGGATCTACAGATAATTAAAAAAAGAAATTTAAAAAAAAATATTCTTTAAGAAGAATAATAATAGTTGTTCACTTAATTGAAACTACTTGCGTTTTAAAAATGAGCCAAAACTCTGAAAAAGTTCGCTACGTTTTACTTTCGTTCAAAGCTATAACGTGTCGTCGCTAGCTAAGTTTGTGAACTTTGTGCTGTTTACGGTGAAGCTACTTTATGAAAATCAGTAGTAAATGGTTTTTTCATTTGAGCTTTGGAAAGTTTCTTCTGAAAAATCATCTTAATATAGTTGCGGAACTAACAAAGCACCGAAGAACAGTTATAAACTATTTGCGTAAGAAATCCGTTGTTTGGTAATAGCACGAATAAATAGTTAAAAATGTATATTCTCCTTGCGAATCGATGGTGAAGGACAACAGAAGTCAATATGTTTTTGAAGAAATGGATAATGGGAGATGAAAAGTGATTCATATACAACAATAACGTAGGAAATATATTGTGATCGAAGATAGATTAAATGATCTCAAGTAAGATAAAGGCTCGTATCTTGCGATATCGTTCGTTTTGTGTGGATCATAAATTTATCATAAGTTACTCTTATCCTGGCCATCTAACTAGTTATTAACAACTAATGTGGAAGTATTCAAATATTCGCAGGCCGTTCAGTTCTGTCCATTTTGGTGTTCAAACCAGGCGAACAAATTGAAGTTTTGCGTTAAATAATCCAGAATTGATCAGTAGGCTGTCATTAAAAGAACCAGCTGGGAAATGTTCATGCATCGACCGTGTGTGTGGATTAGGTTCGTGTTTTCTGATGTTTTATCCTTTCTCGTGAACACAAAGATATTGGAATCTTACCTTGATTAAATATGTCATGTTTTCTTTTTTTCAAACGTTACTAAGTTTAAGACTAAATGATGGAAATTTATTATGCCCATAATGTCTGTATTTTCTATAGTAGTCGTCATTACAATTCTATATTCTAAAATAACAGAAGCGAGAAGATATAGCGGAAAAAGAAACAAAAAAATAAAATAGAAATAATGTACATTAAAAGAAATTATTCTTTGTGAAGACAAAAATGACTTGCAGCCATCATAAATAACTGTCTAATCACCTTTCCGTGCACATTAAAGTGAAAATTTACGGACACGCATCAAGAGATGCGCACCCGCACACGTTTGGAATATATCCAAACATTATATCCAGTGTTGGTAATGTTCCATCAAAATATCATATCTACACATATCTAAACAAACACGCAACACAAGCATGCAGTATAAGTTTACAGAATGAATCCGTGAGACGTTACGAGATATAATATACAACGATAGAAATTGTGCGCTGTAAGAAAGACAAGTAACGAACAAAATTTTATTTGTTTGCAACGGCCCTTGGATACCCAACAAGTGACAAATATAGATTGAATGAGAAATTTTTTTATTTTCTTTAATATTTCAATCTGAGTTAATACGAAAGATCGTATTTTTATTCAAGAGCATAATTTTTAATATCGTTTTATTGTATTTGACCGCCGAGAACAGCTGATTACAAAGCCAATGTTCGGAAGCTGAATTTCTGCATTGGTCTTCGATGGTTCATAACATTCTCTTATCGTATCGATACTTGGCAAATTGTCCAATACTGCCTTCCATTTACCATTATACATTACATATAAAATTGGTTTAACCTCTTCAAATCTCTTGTTCTGATGAGTCTCTGTCCCACCTTTCGATAACATAGAGACATAATTTCGAAACTCTTGCACAGAAAAGCGAATGCTCTGGAAAAACGTTATTTAGTACTGATACCCTTTGCTGGTGATATGTCATAAACCTGTCTAGGTGTACAAATTTTGATCGATAACTTTTTGTAGTTACGAGCGTAAGTAAGTATTAGGTACATGCGTGAGTTTTGGCTATTTTTTCGCTTGGAAAAAGTCATCCATTGAGAAAACTTGTTTCAATATGTATTAATCAAAATATTTTCCATTATTTTCTGCAACTTTTCTCCACTTTTCTAGTAACGTTGCGATACCGTGTCGAAAGAACTTACCATCTTTTCAGGCTATATATGAATCGATCCATTTTCGCACTTCTTCAACTTTGTGAAACCGCACGCCAGCCAAGCAAAGCTGCTTCGATCTGAACGAGTGGTAATCCGAAGGTGCTATGCCTGTTAAGTACGCTGGACGCTTCAGAATTTCCCATTCGAGTTGCAAAAATCTATCCTTGACAACACTTTCAATGTGCGACCGTGCAAGAGAATGACTTAGCGTCTGTTAGCCGCTATCGGTGGTCTTTTTTGTAACAACATTTTATTCAATTTGGTCAGTTGACGTTGGTAGACTTTGACAGTGACCGTTTTATTCGGTTTTATTATCTCGTAAAACACTACACATTGCTGATCCCATCATATGCTTAGCAAAACCTTATCGCCATAACTACTTTACTGCGGTGCCGATGTGGATGGCTCTCCTGGACTAACTCATGATTTGTTTGCCTTTGTATTGGTATTGTCGTAGTAAATCTACTTTTTATCGCCAATTACAATCTACCACAGAAAAGTTTTTTGTTCTTGCCTGGCAGGTAAGGAAACTGCGATGTTGAAATGGTTCGAAATGACATTTTTAGTCAATTCGTATTGTAATCATTTCCCCCATTTCGGACCATAGAATTCGGATATAGAAACAGATGATTCATCAACTGCAAAACTGTTCAAAATTTCTTTGGCATTTTTAAATGGATTTTCGCCCAGTAAGTCTTGTAATTCATTGTTTTCGAACTGTTTGTTCGCCCCAGGTTGTTCTTTGTCATTGACTTCAAAATCACCGATTTTAAACCGCTGAAACTAAACTCGATAATTAGGATATGATGCAGCAGCATCACCATAAATTTTTAAAAGTTTTTGATGTGTTTCGGCAGCAGCTTTCTTCAAATCAAACAAGAAAGTAATGAATGTCGAAAATGTAGTTTTGAACATTCTATGATTAGCGTCTGAGTAAAGTCCAGATAACTTAATAATTCTATATGGAAAATTGTTATTTTGGAAGGAGAAGGTTAAAACCAACGAATCTAACCCTTATGTACACTGGTATTTCCCATTACTAAATTGCTTTTAGCTGTAGAAATTGCTGGCCAAAATTCACGCATGTACGTAATAAATAAATCTATCAGGATTATTTTAGATTTTTAATAAGCATTGGTTCGTACTTCTGCCTTATTATAAAGCGAAACTTATTGTGGTCTATTGCCTTCTTCCTCTATGTGGGATTTTGAACCAATCACGGATGTATTAAATTAATAATAAAGTACATCTCATTATTGCAACTTCTATGAGCATTATCTTTTCAGATAACAAACAACGATGGTACAATACGGACGGATGGTTATGGTTATATAAGTTTTAAATTTGGAAAATAATATTGTTGGCATGGTCTTTAAATTATATTTCGTGATGTTACTAATGAAATGGCAAATGTAGTATACCATCATCATTCTCTACATATTATTTATAATATAATACAAGGAAACCTTCTTCTTAAAACCATCAACATGGATTAGATGAATGTAAACTTTATGCATTTTGGCAGTGCTTGAAACTTGAAGTCAATTTATTTCTATGCATTTCCCATCTCTTTCCACTGTATAACTATTTAAGGCCACTTAACGAAATAAGAAATTATGGATAAATGGTTGTAGACATGAAATGATTGTTTTTTTTTTTTTTTTTTTGCCAGAAAGACAAAAAGTTTTACCCATTTTGATGGTATAGGATAGCAACTTTAGCCCTTTTTAGTTTTCCTTACTTTCTTTCTTTTTTTTTTAAAAATTTAGTTTTTCTTTTTTTTATTGGCTAAGCCAATGCATGTTCCTCAGTTCAATTGGACCTCTGGACTCACTAGAGAATTGTCTGCAAATCTTACTAAATATAAATTTTATATAAGTCAGAAATCTTTCGTGATAGTAAAGAGTTAAAAAAAAAACAATGAAAGGAAACAAAAGAGTGCACTTTTTTACATACAATGCCTCTGTATAAAAAATGAAAATAAAAATAAATATAAAAATGAAAATAAAGAAAAGAAAAACAACCATCAACCAATTGAATCTACTACATATCTAGACTTATTGAATATATTACTTGATACCTTTTCATAAAGCCAGCCATTGACTGGGACATGCTATGCCGGTATCATCAATCGAGAGATGACACCATAAATTGCTGATGGAGCAAGTATACGACAACTTGTATGTCTATTTTTCAATAGGTACCTGTGCCATTGAATATTTTAATTCCATATACTCTCATGTTTCATACTCAACTTACTTTATAAAAAAGAAAAAAAAAGGAAAAAAGAAAAAAAAAAAAAACAAAATTTATCTCTTCAACTAACGCAGACTGTCTGTTTAGTAATTTTATCATTACATTTTAAGATAGACTAGTGTGCTTGTAGTGTTACTGGTGACGGATACAGATCATATGAATTTTTAAATATATTCATATTTCAGAATGTTTTTGTAACGCTCTTCTCGCTCAATCAAGGGTTTGTATAGTCAGAAGATTGTACTGTCAGGAGATGAGCTTAACGAATAAGCTGGATAGATAGATGGATGGATGGATGGGTAGATGGATAGATGGATAGATGGATGCATTTATAACATTGTTTAAGTTCAGATGATGAGCACTTAAATTGTATTTCATTAATATTAGGGCGTCTTTCCCATTTTTGCCGATATTTTATTCATTGCAATGCATTTTCTAATGAAAAGACAATATTTATTTTTGATCCCAAATGGGATACGGGTACAAAAGTGTGTAAAAAATTCTAAAGGTTACGTTACATTTTTCTTCAAAATGCCTTATGTCTTTGGCGCGCTTTAATAGAGGCAGTCATGACAAATTATATTCGGCTGTGCCGAATCTTTTATACTTACCACCGTTATCTTAAAAAAAGGGGGAAAAACTAAATTTTAATAAGAGGGCGTGGCAAATATTTTCTATTTTTATGGAATACTGTGGAGCACAGCCAGTCATACCGTGCCAAACAGCGAGTGCAAAGCAGCCAGAAAACAAACGTGCTTTCACTTTGTAGTGTAGGTGTGGCCTGTGACCAATTTTCAATAGCAACGTATGTGAATGAATTCTTAATATTTCTGCCAAATTTGGAGCCGATATCTTAATTTTTGAGGCTAGCAGACATGGACAGACAGACAGACGGACATGCTTAAATTGATTGCAAACTTTGTACTGATCAAAAATATACATACTTTATGGGGTCTCCGAAGTTTCCTTCTGGGACTTTACACAACAAATAACAAAATGAATATACTCCTTAGTCATCTGCGGTGGGTGTAAAAAGAAATTGATTTTCTGAAAAAAAAGATCCTTTTTGACACACACACACACATCTAATATGTATATATACAATATAAGATTATTTTCGTCGTAAGGGCACGCGGTCAAAAACTCATATGGAGACATATGCAATACCCCGAAGCATTTTAATAGATGGTCCGTTTTTATTTTACCAATATATACAGAATCGTTCCTTAAATTCTGTCTGCCTCTCTATCTGTCTGATGTCTACTCATGTTTTTTGTGTTCAACGTACGGATAAAGATTCTGGAGTTGTTCTGAGAAAATTTGATACACTGACATGTTTTTTGGTCCAAGGGCGAAGGTTATTGATGAACAGATCACTTTTTACTACGATTTCCTATATAATGTTTTAGTTTGAAAAAGTCGTTATATGAAAAAAATTTCAAAATTTCTCAAGAAAATCGCTTAGAATTAATATTTCGAAGTACTATTATGATCTAACAAATTTGGATCGGATCGGTAAATTTTTTGAAGTATCAACCATGTAAACGTCCCTAAGAAAAGTAAGTCTTTATACGGCAACAATATATAACTTTATAATGTAAATAAATCTCTGATGGTTTAACTTAATTTATAAAGATTAATTGCGGCAAATTTGCACCATGTAAGCCAAGTATATTTTGGACTTCAACACTTATAAGAAAGTAGCCGCTTTATATGGCAACAAAGTCTAATTTTCAGTACTTTATGGCAAAAATAGTACACGTATAAGAAAATTTTTGACAGAAAAACTAAATTTTCCAAATTTCTTCCATTGCCCCCATAAAAAACATGCTGTTACTTGAAAAAAGTATTTTATTACGCGAGTGAATTGAATGAAGAATTTTATTAGATTAACTGTTGCAACTGTTGCAATGCTCGGCCATGACTGATGAAAATATTTTTACTTGTTTTGTCCAAAAATGCTTCCATTTTGTTCATCGGAGCATCATATTATGTCTGACTATTCCGAAATATTCGCCAAACATCATATGTTTGATTCTGCAGATAGCAACACAAAGGATATGTTTGGACGTTCTGGTTGATCCTTCGCAGAATTTGTATAAATGGCTATCTTAGAGATATACCATTTTTATACGTATATATATATTTTTGAGGCACTTATGGTCAGCGTAGAATTCAATGGTTAAATCTAAGTCACTCCTTTGTAGTTTTAGTAGCTTTTTTGTTATATCGAGAGATTTTATGTATCTTTGCACTTGCCGTTGGTTCGCGCTATGCTTTCAATGGTCCCCTAATTTTTTTTGTGCTCATTAATATGGCTCCTTGGTGTACCTCAGAAATGTTCTGGCTAGGTCACACGCCTTCCGACTTTCCTATTTACTAAACATTCGCCCGCCTCGTTCGTTGCTCTCAATACTCAAACGCCCAATATTAGGTGCAACTCATTATGTTTAGCTGGCTTATTAAAGCTTAGTGATGGCGTTGAAAGACAAGTCTAGATGTTGTTGCTTGAACTTTTAGGACCTTTAGTGCGGCGAGACTGTCGAAGGGAAGTGTAGATGAGATATCTTGTGCATTGCTTTCTTAGGCATGCGGAGGTGGTATATTTAGTAACTGCGTAAACTTTTGTTTGAAATACGGAGGAAATATGTCCTAGTAGTAGGGGAGAAAGAAAAACTCTTTCCTTTCTTTTACTTATGTCAAATTCTGGTCAAAGCTTTTAATAAAATTTTCAATTAATGAAACTTTAGAATTTTTATGCGATTCAAATATTGCTAATTACTCTATTACTCTATTAAATAAAATTAAGAATAAAAGAAGGAGGGCAAGTTGTGATTATGCATTGACAAGACCCATTATCAGTTTGACATGATATATAAATTCTGCTCTCCGACTTTAAGAACAGAATTGCTTTTTCTATTAAATCTTTTTTAATTTATAAGCACTTAATACTATTAAAGAGATTTTGCTTGAGCTGGCAATAAACTGCCATTAACTTTAAGTGCTGGCTTAGTAGTTTTAGGTAATTGCATGTTGTGATCAGAATGAGTAGAAACTCATATATGTGTACCTTTTAAAAGCTTAATAAAAATGAAAGTAGAGCAGATTTGCAATTGTAACGTACGGATTAGTATGAGTTCTTCTTTTCTCTTTGTTTGCGTATGAAAGAATGTGTGTAAGGTGAAAAAAACTTGACTTTTTCTTTTTCTTGTCTAATATATATTGCAGGTCAATGTGTCGGTTAGTAAAGAAAGAAAAATCGAACTTCCTTGAAAAGTAAACTAATACAATAAGAAAACGAAGACGAAGAAGAAAATAAATGTTATGAAAAGTTATCAAAACAAAATATTACTGTTATTACTATAATAAAAGCAAATAAAACTTAAAAAAATTATATGTCAACTTTTACTTGACCAGTTGCTTTACTTTTGAAAACAGTAATTTCTAATAATATTTATTTTCTAAAGAAAAAAAAAAGAAGAAGAACTTTGTGTTTATTTAAACGTTCCAAAAACTGTTTTATGTTTTCGAAGATAATTTACTTTCAAACTTCTTTTAAATGTTAGGTTTACTCTTCGAAACGATTAATAGTTTAGACTCTTCACGTTCGTTTAAAATTCTTAATTTGTGGAATAAATTTTTGTCCTCTTACTTCAGAAGGTCTAAACTAACTATCTGAACCAATAGAAAACATTTATTTTCTGAAAAATTTCAAGAACCGCGTTACTCTTTTATAGTGTAGACAATGGTGTAGACAAATAATTTAATGGTGTAGACAAATAATTTAATTGTGTAGATAAATAATGAGAAAATCGATGATAATAAAGAAAATATTTCTGCAAAAATTTAAAATTTTTTCAATTACTTCGATGCATAGTTTTTAGGAATTGTTATTCACCCAGTATCGTTACCTTGTTCTAGAAAAAAAATTGTTGAACTAATTAAAGAAACGTTTTTGTTAATTATTGTTAACTAGATACTAAACAATTATCACATAAATTTTTAATTAGATTCTTCCCTTGTCTTATGAATATTCTTGAATATTTTAGAAATGTTTAGAATGATTTTGAAAGAAAAGATTAAAACTTACAGATGATCGCTTATTGGTTGTGATCTGATCGACACATTTTGAAATGTGGTCTTTGGTAATCATTTAAGAATATATTATACAAAATGGCCTTTTCTCTTGACGTTTCGGGCGTTCCAGCGACAAGCGTCGGCTCTATCAAAGATATACATTCTTTGAACACGCCTCTATCTTTTTTTTAAACAAATATGACTTGTCCCTCTTGTCTTGACTTGTGTATAAATACGTTGCTGGTTAGGAAGAAAGACATGGGGAAAGACAAATAAGATGTGTTATGCCTTCAACGATTGCCCGTTCGCTTTAGCTTCTGCCACAGTATAATCGTAAATAGACTACAGTCTGCAGCATGAAAAATTTAATACGGATACGCAGGTTTGATAATCGCACTTTTTATCTGCCATGCTATGAGTATATCTACGCGGTACAAAGGGAAAGGTAACCATAATATATCTTTAACTTTTGGCAGCGGGTGTAAAATATAATACAGATAAAGATAGAACACATCAACCCATAATTCCTTGGACCTACATAGAGATTTCCTCTCTAAGAAAAAGTCTGTTAGAAACAGAGCTATTAACTACATTATCAATTCATAAATAGAAATGTGCCGAGTTAAACGGATTCTTATTATTTTATTATTGAATGGAAAACACAAACAAGAAAAAGAGAAAGAAAAGCGTCGCCATTAACTTCTTTACATAAGAACAGGGCTATGGGTAAATGGAATGAAACTAAATGTTGCTACATCTCCATATTATTTTTAGAAAATACCCAGCATCCAAACGGTGCCAGTCGAAATTTCATATGACTTCTACCATTTCTTTACAAATTGCAGTGATGTTAGTGACGCTACTTTTACTGTTTTAAAAACAATTGAAAAAATTCCAAATTCATGTATTGTGTAGATCTTGCATAAAGTTTTTGAAGTTTTCTCATAAAACGAAATTCCATTCATTGAATATTCAACTGCTGCCTTATTTCCCGTCTTCTTCAGACTTGGCCCTTAGGTACGTTAATAAATTTGAAAAAGAAGCTCCATGTGAAGAGATTTAAATGAAATGAAGAAATCAAAGCATATTTCGATAGTCTTGGCAAATCAAAGAAACAAAAAGACGCCTGATTGTATCATTCTTCAAAGAGATTAAATTGATGAATGAGGTAAAAAAACAAATATTTTTTGACTTATTTACTAATCGATACATTATCTATAGATCGTTTTTATGCCTTTACGTAGAAACCAAAAGTACGCGAAAACTTAATCTCATAGTTCCCGGGAAAAGGGTTAAATCGAAGCGATAACAGGCCAAACTCAAAGAATGAGAAGCTTCCGAAACTAAGTGGCCTGTCTTGCCTGGTAAAGCAGCGATAATAGTTTTTCCAATGTAGGGCCGCACAACCGCCGCGATATTCCCAGAGAAGTCACTCCCAGCGGTCAAGGCGAGACGCAGTTTCCAAACAGTGTGTAGGAAATGCAATACATCCTAGGAGTTACTCACTTTTGACCAGAGTGGATTTAGTTTAGCCTTTGGATTATCCATACATCACACAAAGCCTACTGTTTTATTAAACATATTTGCCCAACGATACTTCGATATTTTCTAGCACTTCAACGAAACGTAAAGACTTACTACTTAGCAACAATAGTTTTCTACCAAAGAATTCCGAAAAGAGAAAAGGTCCCCACCTTCAGCTCTTTCCCCAATACTGCTTCCTACAATCCTCGTCAGGCCTCGTTAGTATTTGTAAACATTTCTTATTTGAAAACTGCTTTGGACGATCTCTTCAATCATAGAACAACAAATATATTGTAGGTGCAATGTAGTGTATGTGATGCTGATATATTGTAGGTGATTTTCCTCTGGTGAGAGTTTTTCGCACCTAGGATTCCACAGCTATCACTGTACCCCGCTTGGCCCGTATCCAACACTTAGGCGACGAGGCCTTCTTCAAGTTTGTTGGACATACCAACGTACGCTTATTTAAGCAATCATACCGCTGTGTTTTTGGTTTTGGCTTTTGGATTTTCTATACATCCTGGAAAGGTAAACTTACTACCTTATCTAATGGATATTTTTTACTCGAAAAGTCATCGAAGTATTTCAACTCCAGTAATCCACTATGCTCTCAACTTAACTAATATTTCAAATGCGCATAAAAACAATTGAACTTAACTAATACTTCAAATAGGCATAAAAACAATACAATAAAAACTGAAACAATTGTTAGTATAGAATGGTAACGGTAGTGAACTATCAAGAATTGAAGTCCTCTTTATAAAACAGCTACTCCCCACGATGGTTCCTCCTAAAATAGTTCGGCATCGGTATTTAAACATTAAATTCTTAGTTGTTGAGTCGTTGACTTAAGGTTCATATCGTGAACCCCGTAGAGGTGAGAGTTTCGTTACACTTACCATCCGCTTTCTCAGGAACGTAATCTTTTCCGCAAAAAAAAAAGAAATTACCAGACGTGCTCTTATATCAGTCATTGAAATTATATTGAAAGCAAGGAATGTGCTTACGTAGAACTTTTGGGAATTTCAGGCACGAAAAATTGCTCAATGATTTCTAGAATATTTGGTTTGAAATGTTTTTTTTTTTTTTTTTTGGTACATAAAATTTAAATTTAATATTTCTTCCCCTATCTATCATACACTATGCTGTTGTTATTTTAAGAAATTATAACAATTCTTCCGTATTATTTAAACTCTTCCGTATATATGTATATATATGTATATGTATAGATAAATATATTGTATATATAAGTTAGACTGCTCTGCAGATGCCAGCCTTTATTCGTATACAATAACTTTTACGAAGTAATAGCATGCTTGACACTTTTAAACTCTTCACCTAACACAAAAAAAAACATGTAATGTAAGTTTCAACGCCATGAGCCAAGATGTAAAGTTTCAGTTCAAATGCAAATTGTAACACTAAGGCAAACAAAAAGCTGAGAAAGGAAAAACTTTACATTTAACCAGTTAACTGCGTTTGCAGTTGTAAGAAAATCAAAAACTAACTTAATATCGATACCTTTGACACCGACACCGATACGATAGACAATGAAATGAGAAAAGTAATAAAACTATATATACAATCGTTTTGAAGGGAATCTTTACGTAAGACATTCATTATTTCAAGTAAATGTATAAAAACCACCAATAATTTGCTTGTGAGAATTTTTCATCGAAATTTTAAATGGCATTGACGAGTATTTGCATTACATTTTTATGTTATTGACAGTAAAACTTTTTAATTTTCATTATTTTTAGCTATTTTCAGTTTCAATAATAAGTTTTAATTATAAATAAGAGCGAGATTCCAATACATATTCTCGAACAGTTTTTTTTTTTTTATTTTAGACACTTGTTCAACCCATCTCCTTTTGATTTAGATGCTATTAATTATTATGAATTAGTTATTAACATAAATATTTTACTGTTTTCTTTTTCTGCCGAAGACAGTCTAAATCTATTACAGAATAAAAGATACAGAAAAAGCTTTAACGTTTTTCAAGACCGAAGTCATAAAAGCTAACTCTGTCGAGGTCGTTTATCAAGATCTTGGGCAACACTGCAATCAAAAGGGCTAGGCCTATAGAAACGTGGAAAAAGGCCTATTACCTTTTTTTTAATAAGATTACTTACGCAGGTGATATCTCCTACACGTGCAAAATTTTTTGGAAGATGTCGGGACAAAGAGTAGGGAGATTAAGAGACTTGATTCAATCAAGACAAGTGTTATCCCTTTAACGGCGGAGTGCTTAATATAGGTACGGTCATACACCAATCGAAAGTAACGTATTGCTTACTGCACTGAGAATTCAGTCCGAATATGCTGAATCCATAGTCGCTCTTCTTACTTTCTTAGCTGTGGAGCAAGTAGCCCAATTAGCCTAATTCGATTTATAGTTGCGGTTTCGAAAAGTGAATTCCGCTTTACAAAAGTAATAAACGATTATTTTCTTATACATTTTAAAAATAAAAAATTTTCTCCAACAAATTTCAATTACGTTTTTTTAATATTTTGAAAAACTTTTATTAAACTACATATTTAAAAATATTTTCCCGGTAAAACCGAAATGACCTAATTGTAGCACTTCTAGGATTGCTGATTCGTAAATTGAACTGAAGTTGTATTCAGGTGCCACTTTTGAATTCAACGTTAATATGATGCATTTCCTGTAAATAAATTCTGGATGCATTACTCTAATAATAATCCCATTATTTGTTGACAACAGAGATTGAAATCAATCATCTGCTCATATTTGGAGCAGCTCGGAATGCATGATTCCCTTCCAGTTCTAAGAAACAAAAAGTATTGCCATACATGGCGTCAATCAAGGCTTTGCAACTTCATTCGCCTTCAATCACGTTTTTCTACGCACATTGTTTCCGTATGTGATCCATTTTCAATCGACAGCGATTCACAAACGGACATTTTGTTTATCAAATTTTTCTTTGATGTCTCATATAATTCACAAATTTTTAATTTTTCTTTTAAGAAGGCTAAGGAAAATGGTTCAAAACTATTTCTCGATCAAGTAGCAATGTGGTATCTTAAAATGAAACTTTGATATTTTTGGGTAGGAAACAATCTCTCTTCTTAAATAAGAAGAAGAAGAGCGGTTAGTAGTCGCTCTTCTTAAAATAATAATAAGAAGTGCGTTTATCAATCTCACTTTCTAAAAAAGAAGAAGAAGAGCAGCTATAAATCTCACATCTTAAAAACGAAGAACAAGGGCGGTTACCAATCCCTCTTCTTAAAAGAATAAGAAGAAGAGAATTTATCAATCTCGATTCTTAAAAAAAAAGGAAGAAGGGCGTTTGTCAATCACAAATCTTAGAATAAAGAATAAGAGCTGGAATCAAATTTTTTTCTTCAAAAGAAGAGCAGCTATGAATTTCCCAATCTATCTTACTCAGAAGAAGAAGAAGAAGGGCGTTTATCAATATTTTTTCTTAAAAAACAAGAAGAAGAGCGGTTATCAATTTCTGTTCTTAAAAATAAGAAGAGCGGTTACGAAAGTTATTTCTTAAAAAACAAGAAGAATAGCGGTTATCTATCTCACTTCCTAAAAAATAGGAGAAGCGGTTATCTATCTCAATTTCCAAGAATGCCGTAATGTGTTACCTAAATATCCAGTTGTTTCTTTACATACAGTATTAGACAAATGTTTCAGAACATTCTTTTGGACCCTTTTTACTTCTGGAGCGATATTATGAGATAAAATATGCCGATCTTCCTAAGCTAATTAAAGAATTTCGTCAACCTTATCAACAATTGCTCGACCAAAGCACAATGGATCTTTAGTCTCGAAACTGATTTTCATAAAGCAAGCTCAGCATAAACAACATGAATTTTGTCATTAAGACTTAAAAAGCGCTATCTGTCTGAGCGAACGGACATAGTGAAATATATCGAACGTTTCCAAATTTCTGGCTCATTTCGAAAAATCCAATTTCTTTCGACTAAACTGACAAATATAGAAATATTTTTATCAAATGTATATGGATTATTAGCTTTCAAAGTCTCTATGGTGGTATGGCTAGATAGACTTAGTATGACTAATGTGACCTATCAAACGTGTCTTTAAATCCCTCTATAAAGAAAAAGTCCACAATCTTAAGCAATCATTTAACGTTAAAGTTCCTATACCAGAATAGCTATAAACTTATCTATGCTAAGTAACTTTGTCAATTTGTGTGTAACTTTAAGAATTTCTTCAACTCGCACCCAACTAGGCAGACAAATGGGCTAACAAACGACATTACGAACAAACGTATGGGTAAACAACCGAACAATGAAAAGCAAAAAGAATTCTTGAAAGCACATTCTGCAATAAAGTGATTAAAGAAATATTTTTCTTATATTTTTTTTATATTATGCGAGTGAAGAAGGATACATTTTTTTTTTTATATTTAGTTTATAACTCATCATAAAACCGTTAACATGCATGAATTCTTGAAAAGGAAAAGATTAATTTTCTTGCTTTTACTCAAATCCACATATCATAGCATAAATATCAATACATTTTGAGGGGCGTTTAAGCTGAGAGTATCAAAGTTAGATTTCGAAAGAAGAAAATTTTCTGATTTCATATCTGTCCATATCTATACTAATGCAAAAGTATATTAAAAATCATTTAACTGTTTTTTTATCGTTTATATCGTAACTGTTCTGTGCCCTTATATTTCAACCTTGGCATTTTTAAATAATAAGAGTAATTTTGTTTGAAAAAGAAAAAAAAGAAAAAAAAAAACATTTCAACTAACATGTATGTTATTTATGTTACTTACTTGTGTGCATATGACTGACTACCTATGTGCGTGCATATGATAATCCTGCGATTGTGTCTATGAATAGAGTTGGACTAATGCATCCTTCCTCTTTCTCTATTTTCACATAAATAATTCATGAACACAAGTCTTTGTTATTATCATAGTGAGGTCAAGAATTCTTCGTCCAAGAAATATTTTGTCAGAAATTTTAAATGATATTTGTCTATAAGAACATTTCATCTTCTGTCCATATCATAGTAATTGTTATGAAGTTTAACTTATCATATATATGCTCTCTTTGCTAAATAGTTTAGTATATAGTTTGTCTGATTTATAATCCTTTTTGTAAATTAAATTATATTATTGTATTTGTACATTAGAATTGAAACATTTTATAGCTTATGAAGTAAACTTATGTTAAGAAAGTTAGTCAACAACCTTCTGTTTCTTTTCTCGTTATTTTGTCTTGGTCAAAATACATGTCCTAGATTTCTAACTTCTCTTATTTGTTTTTAAAAATGATTTTCTAATCAATATAAACTATCACCAACATCTTGTAGCGTTAAATTGTAATATTCTCTCAACCCTTTGCACTTTTCTATCTTATTGATGTAAAAGCGAAAAGTCTGATCCGAGTTCTTATATTAATTTGAATTATGAGGTCTGTAAATCGTTGATTGTTTCCCTAATTACTGTAAAAATTTAATAAAAAAATATTATTAATTTACGAAGGCTTATCAAAGCATTTTTCATCATGATGAATTAGCAGGTTTTGACGAACTTAAACGCCAACGCAAACTAGAGCAAATATCTCGACATAACTTCAAAAAAATAATAAAAAAAAAAA
>KK351067.1:1446891-1462083 GCA_000671755.1 Glossina brevipalpis | reverse complement strand
TATGGATTATTTTGTAATTCGCTTATAAATAAAGATTAATTTAGGAATAGCATCCGGATTATTAAAAAAAAAAGTATTGCATTTTTGAAAGCTAATTCAACCCTAGACAAGATTGAGACTATCAAGGACTCAGACAAAGGCAAACAACGAATTCTAGAGGAAAATTCTCTTCTTTACAAAATCTAGAATTCGTGTAAGAGGGGTTGTGGGAGGGGCGGTTATCAAATTTAAATCCATAATGCTTCAGAAAATTTAAAGAACTAAATGAAAACTTTTGCCCTAAAGCAAGAAATTGATCTAAAGTTTGATAAAAAATATTTCTCCAATTTTACCACAAAAAGTGATTCGGATTTTCAGCAAAATATCTCGTTCAAGATTATTTAGGATTCTTCTTTCATGGTTTTTTTTTTGACCGCTGTCTCATTCTTTCTTCTTTCTACCTACTCGCCCTATTCTCTGTACTTTTTCACTTAATTTCTAGTCGCCTACCAACTTTTTTTCACTCTTTTTATATATATAGTTAAAAAGGAGTAAAGAAAATCTGCCAATGACCCATACAAATAGTTTTCATATTTATAAGTAGAGTGCAAGGACTCCCAAGTTATAAACTCTATATTTTTTATTGTCTTGTATTTAATGAAAATGCATTGATTGGCAAGAAATGCTTGTCTAGCGCACCATAAACAACTAGCAGGCAAGTGGTTGATGTTATTTACGTAGTGACACACTATGATGTGATGATGGATGTTATCTATCAGTCAGTCATTCATTAACCAACAAAGCTCGGCAGCAGGCTGTTAAATTTTCTTTTTGGGAAACGCTTTGACACTAACTACCCTTGAAGTATTTCAATAGTCATTCTACCATGAGCTTGATGCTATTTTTGCGACCATTTATTTGAAGGCAAAAGCAGCAGGAGCAGCAGGAGAAACAATCATTGAGTATAAGAGTTTTATAGTAGTGCGAGTCTAATGTCATAATGTTGTCCACACACATGAACATAAATGAATACTTGGTACATTTATATGACATACACATATACACATATATAGAGCACTTGTTGAATACTTAAAAATTTCTTTAGTCTTTTAGTCATAGTTTGCATCCCTGACGGTTAATGTTTAGTTGGTTGCTCTGTCTGTCATTCAAAACATATTAAAACTATTTTAGTCTTTTTGTTTTTCTTTGTTGTTTTTGCTTTTAATATTTCACATTCTTTTGAATGATAAACAAGCAAAAAAAAAAAAAAAAAGCATGAAAAAATGTTTTGCTTGACATATTAAAGTACTATTAAAACAATAATTAAAAGTGTTGTGTGTTATGCATACTAGTTTATAAAATTAAATGAATCATAGGTACCGGCCTTTACTCTAATTACGTGTTTCTAAATAATCAGTAAAAAAAAAAAACTAAATTTTTCTTATGAAAAACAGTTAAAAATATTAGTTAAAATAATCTGTGATAAGTGAGTGATATTAAGAGTGAGTTTTACAACAATTAAATACGAAAAGAAAAAAAAGCCAAAGTAATCAAGAAACAAAAAAATGATGTAATCAAACAGAGAGTGCTCTAGTACATACATCTTTTAGTGACATAACATAAGCACAATTCACAAACATTGCATTCTTCTTCCTTCACAAATATTTGTTTGGTGTACGTACGCCTACTATTTTTTTCTTATGTTGTTATATGTTAAATATTTCATGCTTCACTTAAACTATAGCTATGTACTACATAGCTAAGAAGGAAACATAGGTGCAATTAAGTCGATTGTAAAGTCTTTTGACATAACGTGTTGGACGTAACATTTTATTGTATTCAGACATCGACGTAAGAAATTTCCTTAGATCTTCAAACAAGATACACTTTCTCATAACCCAAACCAAACAGCTGTCCTCTACAGATTATGGTTGATACACAAATGAAAAACTGTTCTCAGCATTTTCTAAAATAGTGGTAATGCAGATCTATCTATCTATTTGTAATAGAGTTTCTTTAAATCATGGTAAAGAGCAAACAAAATTCCTACCAAAAGTTTAATTTGTCGATGGTTTTTAGCCAAATGTTATTAGAATTAAAAACAACTTTCACTAGTAGAATAATTTTCTTCAATGAATTGTTTCCGCTTCAGATTTATGATCATCGACAAGACTTCTCGATAATGAATAACCTTCTCTCTAGTTAACGGTTAACAATAATGAATAGTCTCTTCTCCAGTTCACGGTCGTCAATAATGCGCAGCGTCGTCTCCAAGTCATGATCCCCCATAATAATCTCTATAAACATCTCTACTTCACGATTGTTAATAATTAACACTCTCGCCTCTAATTCGTGATCGTTTGTAATGAACATTTTGATTTCTGGTTGTCCGTCGTCAATAATTAACAATCCCGTGTCTTGTTTACACTTATCGGTATTGAACAATCTCGTCTCTAGTCCGGAATTCTTGGCAATGAATAGTCAGGGAATGATCTCGTTTCTCATTCACTTTTATTGGTAATGAACAATCTCGTCTCTAAGTTAAAGCCTTCGATTAGTAACAGTTTCGTTTCTAGTTCTAGTCGTGAATAACGAAGAATAGTCTCTTCGTTAAAACACGATAATTGTTACGGAACAACTATGTTTCTAGTACACGGTCGATAAGCAGTAGTCTCGTCTTCAATTCATGCTCGTCAATAATAAACAATCGTTTCTGCAGCTCACGAGCCTCGCCTTCAAGTCATGGTTCTCGATAATGAGCAATTGCGCCTGTAGTTCACGATCATTAATAATGCATAGTCTCTGGTTCTTAGTCGTCGATAATAAAGAGCATGGCTTCTAGTTCGTAGTCGTTGATAAGCTTTAGCCCCATCTTTAGTTCACAATCTTCGATAAGCAATAATCCCGTCTTTATTTCGCTAGTCAGTGCCCAACAGTCGAAATACATGTCCATAATATTTATGTTAAAAAGTTTTAGGCGAATGTGGTGAGTTGTGATAATAAAGAGCACCGCTTCCGAGCGATCTATGAGTAAACGATCCCGTCTCTAATTCGGTAGCCAATATCTAACAGACAATAATGTTAAGAAGTTTTAGGTGAATGTCGTGGACTATTTCTTGACATTTCAAAAATATTTATTCGTTTATCAAAATCATGGATGCTTCTTGTTTAACCTACGATTTCGATTATTTTTCAATCGTTGAAGTCTGATCCAAAATAAAGCGAGAATAACTTCACAATTAATTTAGATTTTAATTAATATTACTTTGTCGAATATTTTCTCACTGTTAGTTAGAATGTAACACTTTGAAGTTCTGATTTTATGGCTCTCGTTTGTCATTTCATATCTAACTGCTAGAAGTCGCATAAACCATATTAGGTTAGTGTATATAGCAACAATAGTAGCATTCTGCTACCGTTGCCAAAACTATTAAAATGATAAGAAAAAAGCTAAAATTTGTTTTGCTCGATTGAAAAAAAGCTGAAAATATGTCGAAGAAATTTTAGAAAAATTTTTCATAAATTTTTGTAATTTTTTTTTTGTAAATATCGAAATGAAAAGTGTGCCCAAGTCAATAAAACAATAATATATTATGGCCTGTATGGGATAAATATTTGAAAATCTTTTTTTTTTTAAATTTGTATTGAATTTCTTATAAATATTTTATATATTGAAGCTTTGAAAAAATGAAAGAGAAACCAAAATGAAGTCTGATATATTGTATGCTGTTTGTAGTTACTATGGAGATCCAATTTTATCTTCCTTCGTTCGGTGAAGGACATCACACATGGATGGTATATGCAGTGTAGTATATAGTATAGTATATAGAAAAGTATACAGTACTTTATATACTACAGTACACATTACAGTACACAGTATAGTATAGTATACAGCACAGTATATAGTATAGTACACATTGTAGCATACAGTATAGTATACAACACAGTATATAGTATAGTACACTTTATAGTAAACAATGTGTTATACAATATATAGTATAGTATACAGTGTAGTATATAGTATAGTATATAGTATAGTATAAATAATATAGCATAGTATACAATACAGCATATAGTATAGTTATAGTATGCAGAGTAGTATGTAGTATAGTATGGTAGTATAGTAGTGGTATAGTATACAGTATAGTATATGGTATAGTATATAGTATAGTACACAGTGTAGTATATAGTATAGTATTTAGTATAATATATAGTATAGTACTCAGTATAGTAGACAGTTGTGTTTTGCAATATATTGGATATTTGCTAATAATAATTAGTGATAATACCAACATATATATGACAATGCAGTTTTTTTTTCTATCATCAAGTATCAAATTTTTTGCCAAATAAACTGCACTTTCGAGATACTTTGCTTTTCTGCTAATATTCTTGTACTATCATATAGCGTTAGAGGTTTTTTTTTTTTAAAAATTACGATTTTGAAATAAACTTGATTGCTATTTGGAATCCAAAATAATCTGAAGAAATTTGAATTTAAAACTAATTCGACCGATGAACTTAATTTATAATGAATACTTTAAATAAACTGTTTTGCCAAAAATACATGAAATAAATACCAATCAATAGTAAAAGCCTCTCATCTTAAAACATTCGCATCTTAGTACCAGTGTACGATATTTCAGTTTTTGCGTTTATATGCTCGTTATGCAAATCGCACTTGAATATTTTTTAAAATTTTTGCTTTAATACTCTACATAATCCTCTTCACTTTTTCAATGAATTTTTTCTTAATTATGGGATTCTCCGAACTGTTCGTGAATTTTGCATTTATTCAACTTTTACGATTTTTTCAATTGAATTCATTTTTACGCATATATTCACTCTCTCATATATAGCAACGGTTCACCATATGTGGACAAAATTAAATTTTATAGTTCATTCAATGTGTTATTTATTATTATTATTATTATTATGGACTTTATATTAGCCTTGAAGCTTTTCCTTTCATATTAATCAGATACGCATTGAAAAGAGAGTTATGTGTTTAATGACGAACCTTGCGAAGAACTGGAACCAAACCAAATATATATAAAAACAAATGAAAAAATTATATTCGGCTGTACCGAATCTTTCATACCCATCATCCAACATCTTAACAGAAGGTAAAAGAAAACTACATTTTCATAGGTGGGCGTGAAAGATTTTTTTATTTTTATAGAACACCGTGGATATTTTTATTTCATAATCTATGATTAGTAAGCAAAACACAACCAGAAAATAGAGATGTTTTCAGCTTATTTTATACTGTAATCGAGGCCTGCGATCGATTTGTGGCCCATTTTCAATAACGACGTATGTGAAAGAACTTCCCATGTTTCCAATTTGAAGCCGATATCATCATTTTTGCGCCCAGGAGAATGTTTCCAGGAAAACAGTTAGTATGGATGAGCAGACGGACAGACGGATACGTCTAGGTGGATTCCGAGTTTCATATTGATCAAGAATATGTACACTTTGTCTGCTTTCTGAAGAATTTTACTTAATGTTACCAAAGTTTTCACATTAATACACATTAAATTTCAATATTCTATTATATAAAATATGGGCATAGTCGATACTTTTCACTTTTGCATAAAGACTACAGGGTAGCTAGCGCAATATTTGTAAAAATTTCTATAGATCTATCTGCTATGATTTATGAGTAATGAGGAAAAAAAACTAATTTTTTGGTTTTTTTAAAGTAGAGGTGTTCTTGGATTATGTTGTACTATAGGCGTGTACTTTGACCGATTTGGCCCATTTTCAATACCAACTTGGTACGAGACTTTCTAACGTTTTTGCGCAATTTGAGAGCGATATCTGCGTTTTTGTCAAGAGAATGTTTATCACAGACGGACATATCCTAAATATGATGCTGATCGAGAAGAGACATATTCCTTGTGGGGTCTCTGAAGTTTCCTTCTTGGCATTACAAATGAAACGAACCCCTCACCTTTAGCGGCGGCTGTAAAAACAAGTTTGAAATTCTTCAAAAGAATTATGTTTTTGCCTAAATATCAGTAATTAGGAATATTTGTGAGGTTTCAAATCGATATCTGATATGTATCGTATGTTAAATATTTTAAAATTTCTAGGTTTTTTACAAAAATATTTGGTTTTTGTATTTATAGGTTTCTATATAAACAAATTTTCTCCATTTTCTCTACGTATATGCAAATCATCAGCTTTTTATCGTAGATTTTTCAAACTTTCAGAAAATAAATGACAGACGAACTGACGCACATACTCAGTGTCTTAAGAATGCTTGTATCTTATGAGATCTCTAATGACGCTTTAAAGCAAAATTATTATAAAACTGGCGACGAATTAATTTTATTTTAGCCGTTTAATAAGAAACTTTTTGTACCCTATAGCAATAGTGGTAACGCTATATCATATGTAAGCAGAAATATGCGATATATAATGCTCTGACATATTTTCGCATTTTATTATGATTCAGTATCACTTTCTGAATTCTAATTCAATATATTTCTATTCTTAAATCAGTTCACCGGAAGTAGAAACAGAATCATGTTTTGAATTAGTCTCTGGTCGGCTGTGTTGCTTCCATTTGCAGGTTGCAATTTTCTAGATATTTNAGACAAAGGCAAACAACGAATTCTAGAGGAAAATTCTCTTCTTTACAAAATCTAGAATTCGTGTAAGAGGGGTTGTGGGAGGGGCGGTTATCAAATTTAAATCCATAATGCTTCAGAAAATTTAAAGAACTAAATGAAAACTTTTGCCCTAAAGCAAGAAATTGATCTAAAGTTTGATAAAAAATATTTCTCCAATTTTACCACAAAAAGTGATTCGGATTTTCAGCAAAATATCTCGTTCAAGATTATTTAGGATTCTTCTTTCATGGTTTTTTTTTTGACCGCTGTCTCATTCTTTCTTCTTTCTACCTACTCGCCCTATTCTCTGTACTTTTTCACTTAATTTCTAGTCGCCTACCAACTTTTTTTCACTCTTTTTATATATATAGTTAAAAAGGAGTAAAGAAAATCTGCCAATGACCCATACAAATAGTTTTCATATTTATAAGTAGAGTGCAAGGACTCCCAAGTTATAAACTCTATATTTTTTATTGTCTTGTATTTAATGAAAATGCATTGATTGGCAAGAAATGCTTGTCTAGCGCACCATAAACAACTAGCAGGCAAGTGGTTGATGTTATTTACGTAGTGACACACTATGATGTGATGATGGATGTTATCTATCAGTCAGTCATTCATTAACCAACAAAGCTCGGCAGCAGGCTGTTAAATTTTCTTTTTGGGAAACGCTTTGACACTAACTACCCTTGAAGTATTTCAATAGTCATTCTACCATGAGCTTGATGCTATTTTTGCGACCATTTATTTGAAGGCAAAAGCAGCAGGAGCAGCAGGAGAAACAATCATTGAGTATAAGAGTTTTATAGTAGTGCGAGTCTAATGTCATAATGTTGTCCACACACATGAACATAAATGAATACTTGGTACATTTATATGACATACACATATACACATATATAGAGCACTTGTTGAATACTTAAAAATTTCTTTAGTCTTTTAGTCATAGTTTGCATCCCTGACGGTTAATGTTTAGTTGGTTGCTCTGTCTGTCATTCAAAACATATTAAAACTATTTTAGTCTTTTTGTTTTTCTTTGTTGTTTTTGCTTTTAATATTTCACATTCTTTTGAATGATAAACAAGCAAAAAAAAAAAAAAAAAGCATGAAAAAATGTTTTGCTTGACATATTAAAGTACTATTAAAACAATAATTAAAAGTGTTGTGTGTTATGCATACTAGTTTATAAAATTAAATGAATCATAGGTACCGGCCTTTACTCTAATTACGTGTTTCTAAATAATCAGTAAAAAAAAAAAACTAAATTTTTCTTATGAAAAACAGTTAAAAATATTAGTTAAAATAATCTGTGATAAGTGAGTGATATTAAGAGTGAGTTTTACAACAATTAAATACGAAAAGAAAAAAAAGCCAAAGTAATCAAGAAACAAAAAAATGATGTAATCAAACAGAGAGTGCTCTAGTACATACATCTTTTAGTGACATAACATAAGCACAATTCACAAACATTGCATTCTTCTTCCTTCACAAATATTTGTTTGGTGTACGTACGCCTACTATTTTTTTCTTATGTTGTTATATGTTAAATATTTCATGCTTCACTTAAACTATAGCTATGTACTACATAGCTAAGAAGGAAACATAGGTGCAATTAAGTCGATTGTAAAGTCTTTTGACATAACGTGTTGGACGTAACATTTTATTGTATTCAGACATCGACGTAAGAAATTTCCTTAGATCTTCAAACAAGATACACTTTCTCATAACCCAAACCAAACAGCTGTCCTCTACAGATTATGGTTGATACACAAATGAAAAACTGTTCTCAGCATTTTCTAAAATAGTGGTAATGCAGATCTATCTATCTATTTGTAATAGAGTTTCTTTAAATCATGGTAAAGAGCAAACAAAATTCCTACCAAAAGTTTAATTTGTCGATGGTTTTTAGCCAAATGTTATTAGAATTAAAAACAACTTTCACTAGTAGAATAATTTTCTTCAATGAATTGTTTCCGCTTCAGATTTATGATCATCGACAAGACTTCTCGATAATGAATAACCTTCTCTCTAGTTAACGGTTAACAATAATGAATAGTCTCTTCTCCAGTTCACGGTCGTCAATAATGCGCAGCGTCGTCTCCAAGTCATGATCCCCCATAATAATCTCTATAAACATCTCTACTTCACGATTGTTAATAATTAACACTCTCGCCTCTAATTCGTGATCGTTTGTAATGAACATTTTGATTTCTGGTTGTCCGTCGTCAATAATTAACAATCCCGTGTCTTGTTTACACTTATCGGTATTGAACAATCTCGTCTCTAGTCCGGAATTCTTGGCAATGAATAGTCAGGGAATGATCTCGTTTCTCATTCACTTTTATTGGTAATGAACAATCTCGTCTCTAAGTTAAAGCCTTCGATTAGTAACAGTTTCGTTTCTAGTTCTAGTCGTGAATAACGAAGAATAGTCTCTTCGTTAAAACACGATAATTGTTACGGAACAACTATGTTTCTAGTACACGGTCGATAAGCAGTAGTCTCGTCTTCAATTCATGCTCGTCAATAATAAACAATCGTTTCTGCAGCTCACGAGCCTCGCCTTCAAGTCATGGTTCTCGATAATGAGCAATTGCGCCTGTAGTTCACGATCATTAATAATGCATAGTCTCTGGTTCTTAGTCGTCGATAATAAAGAGCATGGCTTCTAGTTCGTAGTCGTTGATAAGCTTTAGCCCCATCTTTAGTTCACAATCTTCGATAAGCAATAATCCCGTCTTTATTTCGCTAGTCAGTGCCCAACAGTCGAAATACATGTCCATAATATTTATGTTAAAAAGTTTTAGGCGAATGTGGTGAGTTGTGATAATAAAGAGCACCGCTTCCGAGCGATCTATGAGTAAACGATCCCGTCTCTAATTCGGTAGCCAATATCTAACAGACAATAATGTTAAGAAGTTTTAGGTGAATGTCGTGGACTA
This sequence comes from Glossina brevipalpis, assembly GCA_000671755.1. Lineage (NCBI taxonomy): Eukaryota > Metazoa > Arthropoda > Insecta > Diptera > Glossinidae > Glossina > Glossina brevipalpis. The sequence continues at coordinate 1,452,542 of KK351067.1, read as the reverse complement.
TTTCTTGACATTTCAAAAATATTTATTCGTTTATCAAAATCATGGATGCTTCTTGTTTAACCTACGATTTCGATTATTTTTCAATCGTTGAAGTCTGATCCAAAATAAAGCGAGAATAACTTCACAATTAATTTAGATTTTAATTAATATTACTTTGTCGAATATTTTCTCACTGTTAGTTAGAATGTAACACTTTGAAGTTCTGATTTTATGGCTCTCGTTTGTCATTTCATATCTAACTGCTAGAAGTCGCATAAACCATATTAGGTTAGTGTATATAGCAACAATAGTAGCATTCTGCTACCGTTGCCAAAACTATTAAAATGATAAGAAAAAAGCTAAAATTTGTTTTGCTCGATTGAAAAAAAGCTGAAAATATGTCGAAGAAATTTTAGAAAAATTTTTCATAAATTTTTGTAATTTTTTTTTTGTAAATATCGAAATGAAAAGTGTGCCCAAGTCAATAAAACAATAATATATTATGGCCTGTATGGGATAAATATTTGAAAATCTTTTTTTTTTTAAATTTGTATTGAATTTCTTATAAATATTTTATATATTGAAGCTTTGAAAAAATGAAAGAGAAACCAAAATGAAGTCTGATATATTGTATGCTGTTTGTAGTTACTATGGAGATCCAATTTTATCTTCCTTCGTTCGGTGAAGGACATCACACATGGATGGTATATGCAGTGTAGTATATAGTATAGTATATAGAAAAGTATACAGTACTTTATATACTACAGTACACATTACAGTACACAGTATAGTATAGTATACAGCACAGTATATAGTATAGTACACATTGTAGCATACAGTATAGTATACAACACAGTATATAGTATAGTACACTTTATAGTAAACAATGTGTTATACAATATATAGTATAGTATACAGTGTAGTATATAGTATAGTATATAGTATAGTATAAATAATATAGCATAGTATACAATACAGCATATAGTATAGTTATAGTATGCAGAGTAGTATGTAGTATAGTATGGTAGTATAGTAGTGGTATAGTATACAGTATAGTATATGGTATAGTATATAGTATAGTACACAGTGTAGTATATAGTATAGTATTTAGTATAATATATAGTATAGTACTCAGTATAGTAGACAGTTGTGTTTTGCAATATATTGGATATTTGCTAATAATAATTAGTGATAATACCAACATATATATGACAATGCAGTTTTTTTTTCTATCATCAAGTATCAAATTTTTTGCCAAATAAACTGCACTTTCGAGATACTTTGCTTTTCTGCTAATATTCTTGTACTATCATATAGCGTTAGAGGTTTTTTTTTTTTAAAAATTACGATTTTGAAATAAACTTGATTGCTATTTGGAATCCAAAATAATCTGAAGAAATTTGAATTTAAAACTAATTCGACCGATGAACTTAATTTATAATGAATACTTTAAATAAACTGTTTTGCCAAAAATACATGAAATAAATACCAATCAATAGTAAAAGCCTCTCATCTTAAAACATTCGCATCTTAGTACCAGTGTACGATATTTCAGTTTTTGCGTTTATATGCTCGTTATGCAAATCGCACTTGAATATTTTTTAAAATTTTTGCTTTAATACTCTACATAATCCTCTTCACTTTTTCAATGAATTTTTTCTTAATTATGGGATTCTCCGAACTGTTCGTGAATTTTGCATTTATTCAACTTTTACGATTTTTTCAATTGAATTCATTTTTACGCATATATTCACTCTCTCATATATAGCAACGGTTCACCATATGTGGACAAAATTAAATTTTATAGTTCATTCAATGTGTTATTTATTATTATTATTATTATTATGGACTTTATATTAGCCTTGAAGCTTTTCCTTTCATATTAATCAGATACGCATTGAAAAGAGAGTTATGTGTTTAATGACGAACCTTGCGAAGAACTGGAACCAAACCAAATATATATAAAAACAAATGAAAAAATTATATTCGGCTGTACCGAATCTTTCATACCCATCATCCAACATCTTAACAGAAGGTAAAAGAAAACTACATTTTCATAGGTGGGCGTGAAAGATTTTTTTATTTTTATAGAACACCGTGGATATTTTTATTTCATAATCTATGATTAGTAAGCAAAACACAACCAGAAAATAGAGATGTTTTCAGCTTATTTTATACTGTAATCGAGGCCTGCGATCGATTTGTGGCCCATTTTCAATAACGACGTATGTGAAAGAACTTCCCATGTTTCCAATTTGAAGCCGATATCATCATTTTTGCGCCCAGGAGAATGTTTCCAGGAAAACAGTTAGTATGGATGAGCAGACGGACAGACGGATACGTCTAGGTGGATTCCGAGTTTCATATTGATCAAGAATATGTACACTTTGTCTGCTTTCTGAAGAATTTTACTTAATGTTACCAAAGTTTTCACATTAATACACATTAAATTTCAATATTCTATTATATAAAATATGGGCATAGTCGATCCTTTTTACTTTTGCATAAAGACTACGGGGTAGCTAGCGCAATATTTGTAAAAATTTCTATAGATCTATCTGCTATGATTTATGAGTAATGAGGAAAAAAACTAATTTTTTGGTTTTTTTAAAGTAGAGGTGTTCTTGGATTATGTGTACTTTGACCGATTTGGCCCATTTTCAATAGCAACTTGGTACGAGACTTTCTAACGTTTTTGTGAAATTTGAGAGCAATATCTGCGTTTTTGTCAGGAGAATGTTTCTCACAGACGGACAGATCCTAAATATGATGCTGATCGAGAAGAGACATATTCCTTGTGGGGTCTCTGAAGTTTCCTTGTGGGCATTACGAACAAAATGAACCCCTCAACCTTCGGCGGCGGCTGTAAAAACAGGTTTGAAATTCTTAAAAAGAAGAGCGAAGAATCGGTTAAAAAATCGAAAATAACCGAATCTGCGCCGTCAGAAAAGGTAGATAAAACGTTATATAGATAAATAAACAAATGGTATCAACGGGAGAAGTGGAAATCAAAATTTCGTTGATGGACATAATAATACAGTTTTTGGTTAATTACGATTTCATCAAATTAGTAAATTGGAATTATTTTTTTGCCTAAATATCAGTAATTAGGAATATTTGTGAGGTTTCAAATCGATATCTGATATGTATCGTATGTTAAATATTTTAAAATTTCTATGTTTTTTACAAAAATATTTGGTTTTTGTATTTATATGTTTCTATATAAACAAATTTTCTCCATTTTCTCTACGTATATGCAAATCATCAGCTTTTTATCGTAGATTTTTCAAACTTTCAGAAAATAAATGACAGACGAACTGACGCACATACTCAGTGTCTTAAGAATGCTTGTATCTTATGAGATCTCTAATGACGCTTTAAAGCAAAATTATTATAAAACTGGCGACGAATTAATTTTATTTTAGCCGTTTAATAAGAAACTTTTTGTACCCTATAGCAATAGTGGTAACGCTATATCATATGTAAGCAGAAATATGCGATATATAATGCTCTGACATATTTTCGCATTTTATTATGATTCAGTATCACTTTCTGAATTCTAATTCAATATATTTCTATTCTTAAATCAGTTCACCGGAAGTAGAAACAGAATCATGTTTTGAATTAGTCTCTGGTCGGCTGTGTTGCTTCCATTTGCAGGTTGCAATTTTCTAGATATTTTGATGAAACTTGGTACGTGGTAATATTTTCAATTTTTATAGAATGAATGGGACTACTTTTCAAAATCTATTCCATGCACTTTGTATGTATTCATTCTACTTTTGTATTTCATAAGACAACAAAGTTTAATTTTTAGCTTTCTATGACGAAGTTTGATCTAGAGTAGTAACATGACATATAAACCTATTGTTCTAAATTTGGATCACATTGGTTGATTTTTCAGACCCTACGTCTGCTTATATAAAGTGTTTTAAGAAAAAAGTAATTTTTTGAATGTCAAATTTCATTGTTAAACAGATGCAAAATCAAAACCTCTTTATTCCTTTATAACTCTTAGAACCTTTTTATTCTCATCTAAGACCCTTCTACCAAGTGATTCGTAGTCGACTGAAATTTTTAATTTATTTAAGTTCTTACATTTCGATTTTAATAAGCGAATTGATGCAGAGTATTTAAAGACCTCTTATTCGAATAAAACTTTTTTAGATTTAATTGTGGGCGTGCCAATGGATGATAATATGGAGTATTTTAACTCCGAATTTTTCGAAGGTTCCAGTTTAAAGGCTTCTTGTCCGAATAAAACGTTCAATTGTGGGCATGTCAATAGGGTATAATACAGATTATTTTAACTCTGAATTTTCCTAAGGTTCCAGCTTAAACGCTTCTTGTCCGAGTAAAACATTTAATTGTAGGAATATCAATGGATTATAATACGGAAAATCTTAACTCTGAATTTTTCTAAGACTTCGGTTTACAAATCGATATGTGTTGTAAATCGCAATTCATTGAGCAAAATAGATCGAACTTTTCGATTTGTTTCTTCGAGTTGGTGCTATGATCCATGTCAAACAGTGACTTTGGATTTGATTTTCGCAAGTTAGAATAGATGAACAACAAGATGAACTAAAAATATATATCCGTAATAAAGTCTTTTATGTGCATATTTCCGATTGTGACAAAACCGGCTCACAAGATTGGTGAACCGGTTTTCTTGGGCATTGGAATAAAAATGTTTTGTAAAAATATTTTCATATTGTTCGCAACATTTTTTTAATATTTGAAAATATTTTGAAATTTTTAAAAAGTTTGACCATTTGCCAAGAAAATATTACGTTTATCACGGCGGTAGTTCGAATAAAGGAAGGAATGTTTTTAATATTATTCGAATATTTTAGCACCTAACACTACTAATTTTGAAACCATCTCTCACGTTTTCTTAGATTTTTCCAGTTTTTCAGTTTTTCAGCTTTTTTTTTTTAAGTAATAGATAGAGAATAGAAAAGAATTTTTTCCAATTCTAACTCTGTGGATTAATTTCTTTCGGGAATTATATTTTCTCGAATGAATTATTAATGAGTTAAATAATAAATAATGATTTAATTGATTCACAATACAGTCTGCTTATCAAAAAAATATATATATATTTTGTAGTGTTCTCATCTGATGTGTGATATATAAGATAAAAAAGTTAATATACCTTAAACGCGGTATCGGATATAAATAGGGCTTCATTTACGTCTATTCTATTCATATATGCATATCACTCACTCTCAATTAATTCATCATTTGTGCAAACATTGCTATTATATTTTGTGTAAATACGTCGCGTGCTCATGCACGTACGGTTGGATGCATTAAATAATGAAACTATAGAACGCAGTAAAAGAGATTTTTATTGTTCGAAATAATCACAAAATTGTTATGTTTAAAGAGTACAAAAAACTTACAAAACACTTACCCCCGTGTTATAGCTTTTTATAGTCGCGACGTGTTCTATGTAATAAATTTTTTATAAAAGCAACAGAGACAATCATTACCGTTATTGTTATTATTATTATTAATAACATGTCGTCTGAAACAACTGGATTATTATGTGTGGGTAAGCATTTGCATTACATTCACGAAATTTATATTAAAAATATTAATTGTGAATATGAAAAAAAATTAAAAAATAAAATACAAAAAAGACAGACATTAAGTGAGAAAATTAT
>KK351067.1:1395119-1438449 GCA_000671755.1 Glossina brevipalpis | reverse complement strand
AAAAAAAAAAAAAAAAAAAAAAAAAATACAGACCATGTAGTGACTAAATACAAAAGCGATCGCTGGAATAATCAAGAGCATGACCTACTTCTTCTTGTATGTATTGAAAGGTATGAATAACTAAAACATCACTTGACCTGATTATACATTTGAAACAAAACAATCTTGATTTTTTTAAATGGAGTTTAATCTTTTTATATAAAAATTGTGTTCTGATCGTTACTCGTTAAGTAAGTTAGTTTCCTTATGAAATTTGCCATTTTTTCCTATATATAGTACACCATATTTAAGATATATTTTGCACTTTTGAAAAAGCTTTTCTTACTCACCACCTGAGAGAGAAACTATTACAAGGAAGAGCAAGAATTACAGAGGATCTACAAAAGAATATCTCGTTTTTGTTAAGAAGAAGACTAAAGAAAGAAATTTCATACCAATCAATTTACTTTTCTCTATTTTCCTTTGTCCGAATTGATATGAAGTTTAATTAATATGTTAAACTAGTTTTAATCCGAAGAAAAATTTTGCAAATGGTCTTCCGAAAAAACCACCAAAAATAAGCTGTAGAAAGCTTCGCTTTAATATTGTGATAACTATATGATATCTATATGATATCTATATGATAGCTATATGATATCTGTATGATAACTATATGATATCTGTATGATATCTATATACTTATATCATAGCTACATGGTATCTATATGATATCTATATGATACTTATATGATAGCTACATGATATCTATATGATACTTATATGATAGCTATATATGAATATCTATATGATATGTATATGATACTTATATGATAGCTATATGATATCTATATGATATCTATATAATGCTTACATGATATCTCTATCATACTTATATGATATCTATAGGACAGAGTATACGATGTCTATCAGAATGCAATCTGGCAGAAATCGTAGCTTGAAAATAATAAATTCTTATTCTAACGTGGGCCGGGTTGTACGAAGTTTATATATACGACTTGACATAATTCAACTTATGGCTCTAGAACATGTAACATTTTCTAAGAGATTAAGAGATTAATGTGAGTGATTTTTATGGTTGCTGCGATAAAAGTTCGAGAAAAGTGATCTAAGTAAGAGTTCCTTTTTAAAGACAAGATGAAGACAATTTTATCCTACACGGTAAATAAACAAACCTTCAATTTTTAATAAGTGAAAAATGCACAAACTACTATCCCAAGGAGATTTAGTAAACCCTGCGAAGTGCATGACACATTGTATGCTGTGTTCACAAATTTTTGTGTAGAGTAAAATATACCGGAACTATGGTTCCAGAATAAAAGGTTCTAAAACACTAATCATTTTCGGACATCATAGACCTTTATTTGTCCACGGTAATCGCCAGACGTGACGCCTTCAATCTCCTTAAGGAATAAGCACAAGCCACAATTAACCTTAGTATTCAATAAGAACATCCAAATCGAACATCTAAGCTATAACTATAAGTGTAATGCCGAATGTTGTGACGAACTTAATTGGTGGGAACTTCTTCACGGTCACGGCCCTTCATCTAAAGAGAAAAGTCTCTTATATGAAATCTGTCAGCGACAAAGATTCATATATGTAATGAAAAGTTTCTTGTATGTAATCATCCCTCACGATCAAAAATGATGTAAAGTTATGATATCTAAATTGTTTCGATGGACCCACAGACACAGTATTATTAATAATAATAATAAACTCGTATAATTTTTATATATTTGAGGTGGTGCGTACTCAATATTCGCCCTAAGGCGAATATATAGTTTTCTTACTTGCTTCTCCAAAAATTATTTTTCCACAAAATATTCACCCTAAAATTATAAATATTATACTTTAATAATAGCAATCCTACCCTAATTAGCAATATTTCCGTAAAATAGCTTTTAATCAGTAGGCCGTTCTTTAAATTATATTTAGGTGGAAGACACATTCAACTTTATAAACTTGGAGTAAAGTGAGATTCAGGCTTTCGCTTCGAAACTATAAACGCAGTTTCTTACTCCTATTTCCGACGTTATCACTTATGTAATCCACTAAATCGGTAAATGTTCTACGATGCCATTTATAGATACAAAAATTCGTATTTGCTACTATTTAGTTACGATAAACAAATATTTATCGTGCTAAGTAGAACACCATCGTGCATCTTAGAAGAATGTCTTCATATATCTTATTGTGTAGTTAACAATAAATAAATTTTTATTGTCTATACAAAAAAAAAGCACTTCTTGCCCAGGGGTAATTAGGGCCAACAAAATTTTTGTCGTACTAAATAAGCGACTGCCGGACGACATCGGACGATTTCTTTAAACATACAAAAATTCATATATTCTACGGTATGGTTACGATAAATACATTTTTATCTTGCGTGAATCAAAACATGTCTGGTCTATAATATACGGTCAAGGAATTTTTATGTCAGTACAGCATATACTATATAAAGTACGATCTCGAAAGATCTCGCTTATAGAAAGACAGTAATAGTTACAATAAAAAAATTTGTCGTCTTATTCAGCCCATTATCGTAGAATTGCGGACGTTTGCGCTTCTAGAAATAAAAGCACGCGTTATTCTTGGTATAGTTGTAAAAAGTACGTTTTTCTCGTGCTCTATTATTCAATCTCGTTCAATATCGAACGATTAAAATTTTGCCGTGAATCTACTCCTATTAGTGCATGTTATACAGAAACAATGTTGTACATAGGAGAATGAAGCAACTCTTCCAATGTGAATGTAGACATAATGTGATAGGCAGAGATTCAGAAAGAATCAAAAGAGCGAATTCGTCAAAACTATTTTTTTTTTATTAAGCGTTTATATTGGTTTCTTTAGTATCAACAACTTCGTAAGTAACGAAAATTTAAAAAGTAAATAAATGAAAACGAAAGAAGCCTTAACAAGGAAAAGGGTATCAAGCGAACGTATTCTCAACAAAAATGGAAATTAAAAAACAACAAATAGAAGCGCAAAGTTCTATTGCAGACCAATTTTTCAGCAGATATCCCCATCTATTTTATATATTACAGTGCATCAATATTTTATCTGAGATGATATCTGGACTAATCAAGATTTCACTTATAGTCATTTTGATAAAATGTACGAAAACCCTTAAAAGGAAAAGGTGTAATGATTTGTTTCGAAATACCTTCAAACTCCGAACTACTTGTAGATTTTTTGTCGCTTCATCTTTTCCTCTGTTAAACTGTACAAGTGAACTTCTATGCGTACTTAGTCACAAGGTGATATTTTAATCATTCCAAGATCTTATAGTTCAAAAATTACAATTTAATATCTAACAATCATGAATGCTTGTGGTATGTTGTATATAACCTCTCATCTGGGATAAAGGCAATAAGCTTCGCGTTTGCAAATGAATTTCGTATCGCATTTGGCGATGTAATCTAAAAGCATTTGCCTTAAAGATAAAGGATACTTTAGTGTTATATTGTTTTATTTTTCAAATTGAAAAATAAATCTCCGGCTAATCTATGATGATGGCGAAAACGAAACATAGTTTTCGAATAATATCGCTTATGGAATCAAAAATTTATTTTGCATCCTACATCCGTAACTGTCGCCGCTTAAATATTCAAAAACTCAGGTTTGTCGTGATGTCGTTACGATAGACAAATATTTATTGTGCTAAAGAAGCTTAGACATAGCTATACATAGTATAGCTCTGTGATATAATAAATAAATGTTTATTTTATTCCATCGCCCATACTAGCGTATAACGTTATATGATTTCGCTTATACGCGCGCGAATAAGAATAAGTCTTACTTATTGCGCATTTACGATGAATAATTTTTTTTCGTATCATTTCATTTTACTTCTTTTACTGTCATACGATATCGGACGACATCGCTTATACAAATAAGAACAAGTTTTACTTACGGTACATTTACGGTGAACAAACTTTTTTCATATCACTTCTTTTCATGTCTTTTACTGTCGTAAGATGTCGGACGATATCGCTTATACAAATAAAAACAAGTTTTACTCTTATGACGCATTTATGATGAACAAATTTTTTTCGTATCATTAGTATTTTAAGGTTGTACGATATCGGACGATATCTTTTTTATATAAATAAAAACGCGTTTTGCCAATGGTCCATATATAATGAACGACTTTTATTCTTCTTGATTGTTTACAAAGAAGTTGCCTTATTACAGACATTATTACGAAAAGTTCCTTTAACAGGACTTACGTGACCTGATTATTAAATTTTCTAATAATAATTTACATCATCTAAAGAAAAGTTTGTTAGATAAGATGAGCTTTTGAATTAGTTTGCATTTTAAATATATTTTATCTTTTCATTATTCCATTCAATCAAACGATATGTGCTATTGGCTTCAATTAGTTTCCCTTAATTGCTCACTTTTAAGATATATTAACTATATTCGTTGTTACAATTTAAATGCTGTGTAGTATTGTCTTTCCAAGTTATTGAAAAAAAAAATATATTTTTGTTTAAATTAACATTAATACCGGTTTTACTAAATTTGTCTGTCCGATAAAAGATGGAAACCCTATTAATAGGAAAGTGTTCGGTCATGATATCGACTTTTCTTTTACGGTGCAAATGATCTTCGATAATTTAGGGATTAAAATCGTTGCCGGTTTTTACTTGTTGTCAACTTAGGATCTAAATTTTTGAAAAATTATATAAAACCAAACTTGATGGAGAGGAAAATAAAGAACAAAATAATTTAACTGAAAACACATAGCCCCCGGCATATATCGTAATGAAAAGCTAATATACCTAATAATAAGTAGTAGTTTTTTTTTTATATATTTTATAAAAATTTTAATTTTAATATTTATCTTCACCGACAAAAGCGTATTGAACTTTTTCATGCCCGCCGCCTGAACGTTTTATTATTATCACGTGTTTAAAACTGAAAAATACTCGTTATCAAATCGTTATAAAATATATTTATTCATAATAAACGGAAGATTTGCTTGAATCAATTTTTTCTGTCTGTCTGTCCGTACCTTAGAGAAATCTATAAATCAATTTTGAGAAAGTTTATGATATAATTCATTCCCGTGAAACTAAAACTATTGAAAACATGAAAAAATTTCAAAAAATTTCAAAAGAATTTCCTATCAAGACATCCCTCGTTGAGATCAACAAAAAATTAATTAATTCTTTTGTTGTATGATATGTTGCATCATGTGTCTAAAACAATAGAAAGAAAGAAGAGAAAAGAGTAATCTTACCTTTTCTACAGCAAAGCTGGGAAAACAACTCAATTGTTTTTCTTTGCTGACTTTGTTCATTGAAAAATGCTACGTTCCCGTCAAACCCCTAAATTTTGAGCATGAATGCATGCACAAGACTTCAAAATTTCACATTTTCTTTTTGGTAAGGTAAGCACAATTTTGTTTGGTTTTTTGCAGGCATTTCACTTTTACTGCCTCTAGTTCTACAAAAACAAAAAGGGAAAAAAGTTAAGTAAACTAGCTAAACCTTTTACTCGGACAAACCTGACCATTAAATAGTCTACTCTAATTCTTCGTTTATTATATCCACCACCGTATGTGAAGGGTATATTCATTTCGTTACTTTGTTTGTAAAGCCCAGAAGGAGACTTTAGAGACCCCACTTAGTATATATATATATATATTCTTGATCAGAATAAAATTTACAATCGATTTAATCATGTACGTCTGTCCGTCCGTCCGTCCGTCCGTCCGTCCGTTTCTGTAATGCCTGCCCGCAAAAAGGGAATATATCGGCTTCAAACTTGATGGAAACATTGAAAAGTTCTCGTACGCAGGTTGGTATTGAAAGTGATCTTTACCGGTCAAAGAACACGCCCGCACGTGCAACATAGAATGAGAATACCTTTTTATGCGTAATTAAAACAAAATTGCTTTTATGCTCATCACTTATAAACTATAACAGATAAATCTATAAAAATTTCCACAAATACTGCGCTAGCTATCTCGTAGTCCCGGTGCAAAAATGAAACGGATCGATCACGCCCATTCAATACAATAGAATATTAAGATCTAATTTTTGGTGAAAACGTTTGAAAGCTGTTTCAAAATCTGCATAGAGTATATATTATATACATATATATATATATATATATATAAAATATGCATGGAGCATACATTCAGTTGATCAGTATCGAATTCGGAATCGACCGAGATCTATCCGCGAGTCCATCTGTTCAATTATCTGTCAGTTTATCTGTCTAATGTCTATGATAAACATTATTTTGGAGATATCGGCATTAAATTTGGCAGACACATTGGCAATTCTTTTACATACATTGCCATTGAAAATGACCAAATCTGCCACTGGCCTATATAAAAAAAAATTAGACCTTTCTGTCAAATATGAGGTCAATTTCCATGAGAATGGTTGCGCCTAATATATTAGGTCCAAAAAATGGACTTATCTAACCCAAACGTAATTTATTTTTTATGTCAAATTATTGTTTTGGACTATATTCTATTAAAATGTATTAAACGCTTACTTTTCGTAGGGACGGTTATGTGGGAAAGATTTCAAAAAATTAACAATAGCCCTACGACATTTGGACAAGACCACCGCGGAACTGCTTTCGCATTACCTCGAGATGGGCCCTTATGGATCGATGATCCTCTGCAATCCTGTCCTATATCCCCTTTCCTCTAATGACGTTAAGAGATCGGTTGTAGCCATTATGTGGCTTTAATTCGAAGAATGTCATGTAAGAAGGTGGTATCTTTTCGCTAATCTTCCGCATCCCTCAACATGATCACTATTAGGTTAGCCGGCGTAATTTCGCTATCAAGGGATCTAGTAAGCTTGTTTCTCCAAGACGGCCAAGCCGGACAATGTGTGTGCTTTCACATAGCTTGCTTGCCCCTTCTGTTCATAAACCAAAATGACTAAGATAGCTCGCAAACTTTCTATGCCCAGTTAGAGTTTCAGTTGTGAAAAAGTTGATCTCTCCACATTTTCTATGCACCCATTGTTCAATGCTCAGCTGCATCTTGTATAGTGCCCGCTTAAATCGAAGATTTTACAGGTGTCGAAATATTGTAACGAGAATTTCCCAAGCAATCGAAATAACTGCTTTTGGGCAGGATAAACACATACATATATCAGAAATAAAGAGAGGACTGATGTAAATACAATCACATTAATTACAGTCCATTTGCATCGGGTACAAAAAGTCATGAAATCCTAAAACTTTGGATCGTAATAAATCAAAAAGCGATCAAAATGACTTCTTTGGGCAATGTAGTGTTAAGAAAAAAATGAAATTTTTTTTTTAAGTTTTTATGTAACTTGCTTTCGAACGCTTTCGTATATCCACCAACAATGTGCTACATGTATAAAACTCGCGGCCACAACAAGCTGTGTTAGAAAGGTAAATGTCTAACGATATTTGAACGTATATCGTAGAATCAATTTTTGTGTTTATCCAAATTGGCTAAGCGCCATAAAGTGGCGGATTATCTTTTTGCTAGCATTCCTCCAGATAGGCAAGCGTACCAAAAAAAAAAAAAAGAAAGGAGATTAGTTTACCCTGGATCATGTATCGTCATCATAGTACGTGAAAGATGTTAGACGCACGCAATGTATGTGTAATGTGTAGACGTATGTTCATTGAATGTATATTGATATATCTATCGAATACAAGGGTTTGGAGAGTTGAATTTAAATTCTAACAGACTGAAAAGGTTGAAAAAAAAAACTTTTTTTAAAAAAAACTTTCTATTTCAATGAACTAAACGGTAGAAAATGAATTTACTCCCGAATTCAGTTCTATTTGACTGACTCTATACATAAAAACTTGAGGCATTAAGAAAAAATCCAATTTTTTACACATAAAATCTCACAAGCACTCTAAGCTTTTTTTTTTTTATGTATATTCACGTTAAAGGCCAAGTTAATTAATTAAAAAAATAAAAGCTTATTTGAAAGCATTCTTTTTTTCTTGTTTTTTATATAATTCATTAGAGCTTCTACTATTCTATAATTAGATGAGAAGTTTTCGAAAATTGATGAAAGAAAAGAAAGGAAAACAGACTGATCCTATCGTAAGGATTCTTTAGCTGACTACAACTAAAAAGCCAAAGGTTACAGAGCATTTTTTTACCTAAAAAAAATATTAAAAAAAAAAAAAAAATAAAATGATTAAGATCGATTTCTTTCGTTTATACCCCTTATGGCACATTTGACAATCTATCGAGAACTGTCAGTAAAAAAAAAAAAAAAGTTCCTTATCTATGTTCTATTATCCGGTCAAGTGTTGAGATTCTTTTATATACATATGACTAAATAGGTGATGGGTATTAAAAGATAAAGAGGCGGCCAAAAACGGGCTGAAATTTTCTCGTTTTTGCATGTAAATGTTTTTTTTTTGTTTTTTGTTTTTTTTTGTTTTCAATTTTTTTTATTCAATATTCGCATGTAGAAATGCATGAGCAAGCAAGTGCATGAGAAGTTCGCTTTATATTATTAATATAATGAAACATTTTCAATTATTTTAGATATTAGAGAGAAATATATTAATAGAGTTTTGTGTTTTATTTTTAATATTAATTAGTCCTAGAAGTTGAGGCATTTGAGCGTTTATTGGGTCCATGCATGGACATCATGAAACGGAATATTGATGATTATGAAACGCAATTGATAAAAATCTTTGGCAGCAAAAATAATATCACCGATACGCGATAAAAAGTCTGACAAAAACAAACAAAAAAAAAACAACAAAAACAAAACGATTATAATAGAAGAACCACAACAACAACAACAATAATAATAATAATCATATTTGCCACACAACAAACACTGCACAAGCAAACTTATATACATATGCATACAAATTTATACACAAAAAAGAATATGAAAAAGGAGCAAAAAGTAATTCAGACGACACATACACATCAATAAATTTTGATCCTTTAAAGCAAAACAAAAAAAAAACAACATATGAGAAATCAAATTAAAATTAATTTTAAGTATAATGTTTACCTTAAAAATAAAAGCAAACACACGAAAGAAAAAGAAACAACAACAACATTTAATTATACCAAAAATCATACGTGAAAGTAATTATACACACACACATAACTATATATATATATACATATATAATATATATATATATATATACATATATAATATATATATATATATATATATATGTATACATATAGTCACTATCGAAGGAGGGCAGCTTTCTATTGATTTTGTCAGGTCATTTGCAGCATCTCTATGAAAATTAATCTAGAAGTGAAAAGGATCCATTTGTCTAAAAGCAAGACTTTCAAACGATTCCTTTATATCCGATCATCCGATCTTTCTGTCTGTCTATTTGTCTATCTATTATTTGATTTCTCGCCCGGAGTTCCTCATCTTGACATCGGAAATGAACTTAATCCACTCAAAACAATAATTTTTACAATAATTCGTAAAGTGAAGCCGCGTCTCTCTAAAGACGAATGAAATCTTTCATAACATTTCAACAGATTATATAGCAGGACCATTTACCTGCATTAGCAATTTGTATTCAAATATGTTTAAAAGATCGAACATACTTTCTAGCAACGAAAAATTTGCAATATACTCTTAAGAAGATTCGAAATTTTCAATTCATTCTCAATAGGTTATCGATCAAAGGAAATTTGATCCTCACTTGATTATTTACTCTGCCATCATATCATTATTAAAAACCTGTTTCAGTAAACATATTCACGACAATTAAAAACCTAAAATCTGAAAAGTATATAAAGAAAATCGATGCTTTCTTTAGAGTAATAAGTAGAGAGCAGAGTAGACTGATGAGATCCTGATCGGACCTTTTGAAGTTTTGCGGTTTGAATTTTGCGAAAATTATTTTCAAAAAAAAAAAGAGAAAAAAATTTAAATTTTCATCTATCGTCAATCATAGACAAACTTTAATGCCCAGATATTTATCAGTTCATGACTGGAATAATCTTGATCGGCCTACAAATTATTAAAAAAAAAAAAAAAAAAAACTTTCTAAGGTGCTGGGCATCTGAAATTCACTTGTGAAAGGGCAAATATTTATTTCTTACTTGTTTTCTTTTATTGATTTAAGAATTTTAAGAAAATCTTTAAAAACACATACATCAGTATATTTACACAAAAAAAAAAGAAGAAAAAAAACAGATTAAAACGTAAAAGAAAATTGAGAAAAAAAAACACAAAAATATTGAAAAATGAAATTTTGAGCTAAAGTATAAAAAAAAGAGTTCATATAACTTGTGTAATAAAAAATTCATGAAGCCACGCACACATACATACACACACGTACGCACATACCTGGATGCATACACTTAATATATATATTTGTATAAGATGAAGAAGAGATGAACAGATCAAATCCTTATAAATTCAGTCATTTACAATTTACTTAAATCATTGTTGAATATACAGAATAGATCAGAGTACAGTATCTTTTTGCTGTTATATCAAATGTATTTGCTTAGTTTTTAAGACAACCTATACAACAACAATAACAAAAGCAAACGCGCACACGCAAACCTTTTATTTATTAAAAATTATTTTTTTCTTTTATATATTTATTGATTGTAGTTTTCAAAAAAAAAAAACAAAAAAAAAAAAATTTTAAATTAAAAAAAAAATATTTGTGATTAATTATTTCAATTGAAATTTAATTTCTGTTAATCGAAAACGAAAAAAAAAAAATTTCAGATAAAATTTAATTTTGAATTATTATTTTTACTTAGTTAAGAAAAAATTTACAATAAAATTCACAAAAAAGAGAAACTGCTTTCCATCCAGCCATCCACCTCCTCCTACTTCTCCTTGTTCACTTCTTTATGTTATTAATGTATAAGATGTTAACCATAAATTTATAATAAAAAAAACCTATACAACAATTGCTAAAGAAGTTTTGTGTCATATATATATATATATATATATAAATTAAAAACAAAAAAGAAAACAAAAATATTTATTTATTTACTTATATATACATAAATGCTATATAAAGAATTATTTGTTCTCCTTTTTCTTTTTTTTTAATTTTTATTTTAAAACAAAACGTTTAAAAATAACTACAAACTCCACCAAAACTCTGCTTCCTTAACTATAAACATAGTTTATAAATATATACAAGAGTACATATGCATATATATATATATAAATATATATATGTATATGTTTTTAAAATTTAGCATAATTTTTTGTTGCCTCTAACTTTGCCATGGTTTAGTTAAAATGTATTATTAAACACGAAAATATTATTTAAATTATTTGTAAAAATATATAAAATTTTTAAAAAGAAAAACTTTTTATTTCATTTTTTTTTTAATGGATTTTTTTTCAAGGATCTTTTTAAGTTCGTTCTTCACTATTTTTTTTGTTTCTTTCAAATTCCAAAAAAAGAAAAAACAAATATCTTGCAGCGCAGGACAGAGGTACACTAATTTTGTTATTCCATTTATGAAACTTAAAAAAAATGCTTCAGATCTTTTCTTAAGGGAAAAAATGTTTTTATCTTATTTAAAACTTTTTCTTTCTTTAGTTGTATAAAAACAAATAAAAGGAGAATAGTTTGCCAAGACCGACTGTTACATACCCTACATCACTTTGCCTAATATAATTCTTCATTTACTTTCGTAAGAAATCATGAAACCATGTGAAACTGTGAAAAATTATATATATATACATATATATAGTGCGGTAAGATCGAAAAAAATAGACCTATGTGATCCAAGTTTGGTGCAAGGAAGTCACTCTGATCACTGATTACAATAACATACGCTGGCCTTTTACCTTCAATACACCAAATCTATGTCAACATTTTTGAATTCTCTTCACCAGTCTCGTAAATCTAAGACACTCCCAATCCCTAACATAGCTTTTAATCTAGACCGTTGGAATCACTCAGAAATGTTAGGCCTAATTACACTAAACTTCTCTCTAGAGCTGACTGCATTTTCTTACCGGGACTTAAAGTAAATAAGGTTAATACCATTCATTACTATGAACGCACTGAATCTGCCAGATGTTCTTCTTGTGATGACATCCTTTCCATTGGTCACATTATATTTGAATGCCTCTTCGCCTCTCTCTCCAATCATATGGACACCTTGGAGTCTAGTTTACATTTAATTTGATCACTTTTGCTCATTTAGTATGCGCAAGTGACTCACTTACAATTGTATTGTTTCCTAATTACTTCTACGTTCTTACATCCCGATTATATCAATAGGCACATACGGTCTAGCCCTCCGTCGCCTTTGAAACCTCGTTTTGTAAATTTATTTACGTATATATTGATAATAAATAAATAAATAATTACTTTTTTGCAGACTAATTTTCATTATGAAATAGAAATCAGACACTTCTGTCATGCAAAATCTTATCTTTCGAATGGGTTCCAAAAAATAGGCCTGCTTGGTTCAAATTTGATGCAATTAATTTTTATGTCAAATTAATATTAGGAGCGCATTTTCATCATAAAATATTAAAAATTGAAGCTTTTTACAATATAAAGACTTCCTTTTTATAAGGACGTCTGTAAGGAAGGTTGTTCAAAAAATGGTACCATTCGATTCAAATTTTTCACATTTATATACCCAAATATCAGTTTCCAACGACTTTCAAAAGGGACTTTATATTGAGCGTGGCCGTAAAGATGGTCCCATTCTGCCCATTTTCAATACCGGGCATCTTTAGATCGAAATACGTCAGTATATCAAATTTCGTAAAAATATTTCAAAAGTTGTGATTTCTAGGTTGGCCACAAAAAAAAACTTTGACAAGCATCAGATCGATAGACCGACTTGAATCGATTCGCAATCATTTTTTGAATAAAATCGATCAGCATAATAAAAGGTGGGCCTATTTTAATCTCTTCTAAATGCTAAATACATCCGTATATATAAAGGCTCTTTTCAAATGGAACTTTGCATTGAGTGTGGTCCAATTCAGTCCATTTTCAATCGCGTTCGTCTTTGGACCGAAGTACATCAGTATACGAGAAATACTTTGACAGACATCTGATAGACAGACCGGCTTAAATGATACCGAATCGATCGATGTAATAAAAAAGACGGGTCTATCTGAAGTTCTTTAGGGTACATCCATACAAACGTGTAATATCCTGTACCACAAGTAATGTGGGGTATAAATATTTTGTTGAACACTCTCAATTACAAAAAGAGGAAAATATCAATTCATTTCTTTGCTTTTATTAGCTTCACATGTAAGCTCGGTTTTTTTTTAGGTTAGCATGTGTTCCTCAACTGCAGCTTGACTGCTTTGGTAAGTTTGTTCAGATCTTTCTAATTTGACGGTCTAATTCTAAAATTGTTTAACTCTGCGCGACCAAAATTTCGTTCAATAGATATTAAAACAAAAAGAGAGGCAAGTGACTGTTATATGAGGCCACGAAAAAGATACATATATCGTTTTGCTATTGAAAATAAGACTTCTGCCATTCCAGTCAATATATAAACAGGATATGTTGTCTTCAAAAACGCAGACACAACCAGTTCCTTAAATAACCACACTAGTACTAAGTTAATTTCCTTTCTCGTAGTAATGCTTGGCTTTTATACATTAAATATTCTATTTGATGTTATCCTTCGATGGCATTCCATCAGGTTGACCTTATGTCGCGTAATTGTGCGATTATTAAACATGACTTGTACTCTGTTATTGCTGTGGGCCATCGCTTATTTACTCCCGATTTTTCAATTGTTATAAACACTTGATAGCCGGCTTGTTTTTCAAGGGTCTTCACTGCTTGGCACATACATTGCCACTGTATTTACTAAATATCAGCTTTTGGTTTTTTCTTACCTTGTGCTTATATTGCTTTCTATCATTCATGATTCATTTATTCTTGTGCTTTGTATGGTTTATGGTCGTTTTTGTAGTTTGCGATGACAGTAGTCGATACGTCTTTCTCTGTGTGGTTTCTTTTTGCACTTGATGCCTTTCAAGTAGTTTCTCTTTGCCTTACCACTGGTAACCATAACATCAAGGCTTCACTGTGTGGCTTTTGTATTAATTTTCTCTCAAAAGGAATTTTATATTCATTTTATTGCGATATCAGTTGTATTTAAACTGCAATCCTTCTCTTCTATTTAATTACATGCAAAGGTTTAATTTGTATATTAAAAAGCTATCACTAATGCTTTCTTAACTTTCGTCTGTAAGTGATATCCGCGACCTCTTCATATTGAACAAACAAGTGCGTCCGGCTTATATACTTCAAATCCCAATACCTTCACTTTTTATAATACGGTCCATGGGTAATGAATGAATTACTTATGTTTTATAATTGAAATAAGAATTTTTTTTTTCATTTCCTTTAAAACTAAGGAATCCTTATTTGTTTGCTAACCATTAAAAAATAATGAAAGTTTCCAGGTGGTTTTCCTTTAGTTCTACAAAGTTCTATACATTCAGTTTACCTTTACTATGGTAACGGTCTTAGCAAATAAACTATATTCGCTTGCATTTTTATTCGTATACGAATACAATAAATAGAAGTACAGTAGTTTTTATTTAATCTCGCATATCGCAAGTAAAAAAGGTTTTCATTAAACTTTAAAGGCGTAAGTCGTATATTTTTACGATTTGCAATCGCTTCCGGCATCTCAGCATCATAGTTAAAAACCGAGCAAAGTAAATCAAAATTCGAATTCAAATTTTCATAAAATTTTCAAACAGTTCTTGACATTTTTGTTGTTTGTTATATAAGCCTAATACCAAGAACATGCTTTGGATATTATTGGTTAGCGTCATAATAGCACAAAACTATCTGCCCATGATTATTGTAAATATTTTGGTTCGTTTAGAAACTAAGTAGGTTTTCTTGAATTTGTGCATTCCCTTGACTAGTACGTAATACTTTCTCGTTACTGTTCTACCGCATCTTTATATTCCAAAAAAAATGATTGCTTATAATCCTTAGTTGACTATATAATTATTTATTTATTTATTTCATTTTCTGGACTATTTTTGAACTGAACACCCTAGTTTGATGAGCTCTTCTGTTTATCGTGCTAACCACTTCGGCTTGAGAATCCCTCTACAGATTGTGGCATGAACTCTTTTGTCAACTTGTTTTACCTGAATTTATCTATTACTTAACATCCAATTGACATGCTAGTAGCCTTAACCTAAATCAATGAATTCAATCATCAAAGTTAAAAATTTACGATATATTTGTCGTGTCGGTAGATAATGAAAATTCTGATTGCTCTATAAGAGTTCCTCACAGCATATTTTTAAAAGCTTTTACCTAATTTGTTATTACGTTAGAGAGCATCTGAATTGTATACTATATATCATATATTGTATTATATATTATGTATTATAAGTAATATATTATATATTATACATTATTTATTATATATTATGTATTATATATTATATATATATTATATATTATATATTATATATTATATATTATATAATATATATTATATATTATATATTATATATTACATATTACACCTTAAAAATCTTTGGTTCAGAGCTTGTATAAAGAAATTACTGTAAAATTAAATTTAGAAAAATTTGCTTTAAAAATTTTTTAAATGTTTTTGAAATTTCTAACCGCCGTTTTATTAAAAAACTTAGAGATATAGAGAGTAATTTCATTTTAATTATATCTGCAGAGCAATGGAAATAACGTTAACGAAGAGAAAAGTTAGAGAAATAATTAAAATAAATTTTAATAGAAAAAAATAATTTTTTACTAAACATACTTTGTTTACAATAAAGTTTTAATGAAATTCCAAGTGAAAGTGAGTTAGCCATAATACTTCAATATTCTCATAACAATGTTCTATTTAAAGACTTTGTGCAGCAACTGGATGTATAGATAGCTTTGGGGGAGTGCAAACTTGGGAACGTTAAATATGCCAAAAGTATATATTAAACGGTAAGAAAAAAATTCTACAGCTGAAGTAAGCTCTTCGCCGTTTCACAGGTTCCTTCCTAAGACATTCATTTCTTCCTGGGAGTACCACAGTATGAGTTGTCAAAACATACGTTTGAGACCATTTCAACCTTTATAAGCCTTCCCCGGCCAATTTTGTCTCTTGTAGACTTCCTTTAAATGTGTATCATTCAGTAAATTGACACTTGTTCTTTTCATTTATGTTTTCTTATGTTCGTACCTTTATTTCTTAAGCACTTAAGATTACTTATTTTATATCTAACTTATAACACTCAAAAATTTACGATAATTCTTTTCCTAGATATCATTCCGAAATATCTAGCCCAGGATACCTTATTTCTTCAACGGCAAAACCAATCCCGGAATTTTAACCGCTCCTTAATTGTATTTGTCAGTACACTTTCTTTCTTATTTATAATTTTCCCTAAACCATTACTCGTGTGTTGTCCGTGCAAGTCCGTTCTCGACCAGTTTTCAAAAATCGATCGATTCAGAATCGATCTTTTTTTGCTTTCATCTAAAAATTTCTATTCCCTTCAGATCGATGTTGCCGATCGATTCAATTCTTATTTGAAATTATCTACGATTAAGAGTTTGTCACGTCCGTTCGGTGGCATTTCTAACTCTTGCAGTTAACCTTAACTTATACTTATCTACACTTAACTATGTGTGAATCAAAATGAGGAACGATTTTGGTTTTCACAAAACTAAATCTCTTTCTGGGATGGAAAGTAAATCCTATTGCTTATTCATTCATTGCTTATATGGCCATCTTGTTTGCAATACTGAGAAGGCAACTTCAGAAATCCCACAAAGTATATATATTCTCGATTAGCATTAAATTTCGAATCGATTGAAGTATGTCCATCTATACGTCTGTGTAACATTCTCCAGGTCGCAAAAATGAAGATATCGACTTCAAAATTGACAAAAAGAATGTACAATTCTTTCACATAGCTTGGTATTGAAAATGAGCCAAATCGTTTAGAGGCCACGCCTACAGTATAAAATAAGAAAACAGATCTGTTCTCTGGCTGTTTTGCTCAATACATATATAGACTATAAAAGAAAAACTGAACGGTATTCCATAAAAATATAAAAAAATCATCCACGCCCACCTATCAAAAATTTAATTTTTTCCCCCTTTTTAAAGGAAAGGTCTTTGGCATAATAGATTCGACACGGAGCCAAATATAACTGTATCATTTCTTTGTTTGTTTTTGTACCTGAATACTTTATGCATGAAGCATCCATTAAATCCATTAATCCATTAAAGACCCCATTAGGTATATTCTTAGACAGTTATTTAGAATATCAGTTTGCCTCTGCGTTCGTTTATCATCTATCACGCGTTCGCCAAAAATATAATTGATATAGAAAAAAAAAGCTGAGACTTGGTATATATAAGCAGCTGAACCAAAATTTGAAAATAGGTTTGCTTTGCTCGCAATTTCATATTCGCCTTCAAATTGAAGACTTCCTAAAAATATTTATAGTTTTAAATTTATAGTTTTAAATTTAAAATCTGATAACAAATATAGCATAGGCTCATCTAAAAAGTGGGAAATAGAATAAAATCCTGAACTGGCTAACTGTCACCGACCATAGCTAATAAAAATGTTTACATTTTTTTATATGTTGGGGTTCGAAGGAGATAGTGATTATCGGAATTTTCTTAATTTTCTTTAGTGCGAACACTCCGAAGATACTCTGAAGGTACAATATTGAGTTTCGACATTAGATTTTTTTTTTCATAACATTTCAGATACAATTTCAAGCGCGTCTAATGGTTTAACAAAATTAGTTTACTTCTAACTTTCGTTAGATGACATATTGGTAACGCTTCGAACAATCTAATGATTATTTCATGTACACTGAAAAAAAAAAAATCTTTAATTATTAATTTTTAATACAAAAATATCTGGTAGTTAGATGTTTATGAAAAGAAAAAGAAAAATTAGTTAAAAAATAATCGATTAAATACAGACAAATTACTAAATTTAATAAAAAAAGACATTAATAAAAAAAGACATAAAAGTTAAGTAAAACAAAAGTCCTTACAAACGAAGAAAGAAGAAAAAAAAAACCAAAAAAGAAAAGAAAAGAAAAAGCAAAGAAAAATTCTTTACTTAATATGTATGTTTTTGAAAAACTAGAACAACAACAACAGCAGCAACAAAAGGCAAATCTACGTGGATGTAATAATGGGAACACACCGGAAATTATACAAATAAAAAAATAAATAAATGTTTATATAAAAAAAAAAAACATATTTTGAAGTAAAAACAATGATGATAATGATCTAAAGAAACATTTTCCAACATCCGAAACCAAAAGCGAACCTAAGCACAATCAATGAAAAGATATACAAATTATACCAAATATAAAAAAAAAAATTAAAAATAAAAAAGACAGTGTCGTACATACATCTATGTACTAAAAGAGAAAAGAAAAATAAAATGAGAATAAGAATAAACTGAGTATTTATCGTAAATAAAGATTTTTAATCAATCACTGAAATCAATGAAAGAAAATCCTTATCAAGCAAAGGCAATTATGTACGAAAATGATATAAATAAATATATACATACATAAAAAAAAAAATATACAAATAAACCTAAGCCATTATTTACTTTAATTAATGATATTAAAAGAAAAACAAAAAAAAAAAATTCCAAAAAAAATTTTGAAGTGAAATTTTTGAAATTCCCGAAAATTCCTTTATTTTTCTAAACACATTTCCGCGAACAAAACTTTACTCACTATCCAAAAGCAATACTAATGAAAATAATAATAATAATAGTAGAAAAAATGAAAAACAAAGAGATAAAAAACAAAATCAATCTAAATGAGTTAAGGATTTTCATTTTTATTTATTTATTATTTTACCCTTGAAAACCTTGAAGATGGGGAAGTATGCTAATTTCATTCATTCGTTTTGTAAAACTTATAAAATTCGTATCAACCTTCGTAACTTGTCAAGTTACTCTCTTCTTAACTTTTTAATAATAATCAAAGGATTTAAAGAATCTTCATGAAATCTAAACTACGTAGGTAAGTGAAGCGGTAAATTAAATTTTTTTTCACTTAGTATATCTCTCTTATAAGATGATCAGAGAGAATACAATAGGGAAAGAACGAAGTCAGTCGTTCCTGGTATCTCTTCTAGAGGTGCACAAGTATGATGATCATAGAGAATGAAATGAGGGAAAAGAAGGACAGAGTGTGTTGTCCGTAGGATCGGGGCTATATTCACAATAGTGTATCATCGTGGCTTTGTCTTTCTAAACACTGTCTGTCTTTTTTTTTCTTTTTTTATTTTATTTTTTTTGCTAAAATGCTATGTATGGTAAGTATTCAAAAATTCCATCGAATAAAAACAAATAACACAAGTATTCGGCTGTGCCGTGTCTTTATCCTCAAAAATAGGTTCCAAAAAAGTAAATTTCGATACTTTATAATATGAGGCGGGCGTGACAGATTTTTCTCATTTTTATTATGTAGTTTAAGAGTAGTGAGCAAAACACACCGGAAAGAAAGAAGAGGTGTTTTCAGCTTATATTATACTCTAGGCGTGCCCTTTGACCGATTTGACTCATTTTCTGTACCGAAGTACGTACAATAACTTTCAATACTTCATTCATATTTGATCCATAGATCCATAGAAGAAGAATATGGTTACTGGAAACATTGCCCAAATAAGCAAAAATAACGATGGACAAATGGCCACGCCTAGGAGTGTTCTGTATCTGTCATACTGATCAAAATATTATACACTTAACAGGATTTCTTAAGCTTCTTTCTTGATGTAAAAACGTGTTCACAAAACAAATTTAATTTCAATAGTCTATTATATCAGATGGGCGGGTTCGATCTTTTTCTTTTTTGTACCGATATTAAAGAATAGGTAGGTCGATAAAACTGGCAATTTTTATAGATCTGTTTCTTATAATTTTTGAGTAGTAAACAAAATCCCAATTTTTTTTCTCTTAAAAGCAGATATGTTCTCGATCTCTTTGTGGGCGTGTCCTTTAAACGATTTGTCCGATTTTCAAAACCAACCTGCATGCAAAGAGCTTCCAATTCTTTCGCGAAATTTGAAGCTGATATCTTTAGTTTTGCGGTCTGGAGAATTCTTACCATTGCCGGTCAGACGGAAAGATGGACATACTTAAATCGATTCTAAATTTGATGCTAATCGCCTTTGGTAGTGGATGCGTTAAGTAGGGATACTCAGTACATTAATCACATAAAACTTAAGTTAACTGAAAAAAAACACAAGCAAATTATTTAAGCCGATCGACTTAAACTTAAACACTGACTTTTAGGAGAAATCAGTCAGGCTTGCATTTCAGATCCGTCCTTGCAATAGGTTGTAAGGATGAGGCATTAAATTTCTTGTTTGGAAAGTCAATCGTTTTAAGTTTTTAAATGTACTTTTTTATAAAATTTCCGATATGGACGATTAGGAATTTAAACAAACGTTATATAGATATGAAGAAATCTCTTTAAAACTATCTAGAGTTTTATATGCTTTACGATGCTCTCGAGCAAACTTCTGATTAGTTCAAGAGGAATGATGAAACTAGTAAACTCCCATCTCTTCATTGTTGACGGGTAAAATAGAAGAATAAATAAATAATTAAAGAGATGCCTTCTCTCTTCTCTTCTCACTTTCTTACGCAATGAGCTTATTTTTAACTTGAAATTCCTCAACGATGGTTAATTTCCTGTCGCTCATATTAATAAAAACAAAATATACATAAAAATTAAAAACAAAAAAAACAAAAAAGAACTATTTATGAAAACTTACATTTCAAAAGGAATTTAATGTTTAAGTGTTTTAAAAAAAAAAAAGGATAGAACTCTTTAAAAAAAGAAAAAAAATAAATTATAAAACAAAAATAAAATATTAAAACAAAAAAAAAAACAAAAAATGCTAAATGCTGCGACATAACACTAGAATGTCATCAATTTTAATATAAGTCTTATATAATAAAGCAAAAAAAAAAAAAAAAGATGAAAAAACAAACAAGAGCAAGACTTAAAACAAAAACATTTTTTTGTTTGCAGCTCATTAAGAATTAAACAGGACTAAAGTATAATAAACTAAATAATAATAAAGACATTCGAGATGAAAGTGCTGGACATTTTCTTCACATTCATTAAATAACAACTTTAATCGGAACGCACTCATGTGCTCATACTCACATCCTGACAAACACAAGCACAATTAATAAAATACATTTACGAATAAAATGTAAAAAACAAATAAACACTATATCGCATAAAAACCATTGCTTTGATTGACTATTAGCGTAACATTCATTATTTGCATCTTTCCTCTTATTAAAAAATTAGTTAAACTGATTACCTTACCGTGGTCTTCAAGTAAAGGTAACTGAAATTCTTTTAATAAAATAAAAGGCTGATAAAGTCTAAAAAAGGCTGATAATGCAAAAAGATTTTTAGCCGGAAGGAGATAAAGGCTGTGTGGTAGACATTGTGTACATTATTATCCAATAGCCAGGCATAAGTCTGTCTATGGTGACTTTCGTTTATCAATTTGACTTATTTTATAAGAAAGTTTTCCTTCCGCTTCGAACGCACGATTTTCTTTAAGTCACTCTGGGCAGGCTTGATCAATAAACTCGGGTAATAGCAACTTCAAATCAAACTGCGATTGTTTGCTAAAATTGAAGGTATTAAGGGAAGTTAAAATCGGACAATCATTTTCCCCGACATTAATCGCCCATCAGCCGATAAAATGAAACGGTTCAAAGAAGCAGAAGTTTATATTAAATAGCTTTCAGATCTAGATGTTAGCATTTTTCTTCTTAGACTACTAGCATCTTGAACTATAACGAAAAGATGTTCCGTAGAATCACATAACCCTAGGAAATACACTGAGAAAAGTTTATTATCTAAAATACGAAAATATTTTGAGCCAATTAGAGTACGGTGAGATTTCCTTAACCATAGAAAATAGGCCGAGAATAATTTTTATCTAAAATACCAAAATGTACTTTCGTTATTATTATAATAAATATTGAGCCAAGAAAGAAATTCATTATCTAATTTGGAATTAGCCCTAAAAGCTAAGGTTATTGGGTACAAAACAAAAATGTACTTTTAAAACTTACCCCTTTTTCGAGAAAAATAATCTACAGTTTCGAATCTTAATCTAAATTCTAAACCTTAACCTAAAATCCTAAACTCATTCCCAACTGACCAATTTTTCTTGATTTTTTTATTTCGTTCTTTATTCTGGATCAATCTCTATTTCATGCCTTTAAAATCTATTTGCGACTGCAATCTCATGTCCTTTAAAGAAAAATATGTACTATAATTTCTTGAAATAAAAGTCAGATAAACTCAATTATTTCAATTTTGTTCGTTAATTGCACGAGCAATTTTTGTTCGGCTTTCGTGAATAAAAGAAACCTGGCAGCCATCTTAAATGTCAATACAGTCGCTTCAGTCAAGCAATACATTTCGTATTTACATTGAAAGTTTTCTGCTATGAACCGGCAAATCATCTGCTGTTGGCTAAAAGCACATTTTTTAAGAAAAAGCAAACGAATATATTTTTATTTTATATTATTTATATATTTTTATCTATAATCCATATTGATAGCAGTTACACCGACCACAAATTTTTTACAAATATTTATTAAAGTTACTTAAAAGAGGTCCCGACAAGAACTTATTCAAGAGCAGCTAGCCAAGTCGCCGACAAAAGGCTTCATTGATCAAAACTCTACAAAAATTTGGATAGACTTGATAGACTTTTTCACTACTTAACGCATTAAAAGCGTGATAGCCAGTATCATGCAAGTCATCTATCGCAAGACTTGCGATGTTTGGCTGCATCTGGTTTGTTCATTCGCTTTTAATTGTACAAATTGCAAACTCCGAACAAAATACTGAAAAAAAGATTTAATTGAAATCTCAATCGGAGGTGTGTTTTATATACGTTCACTTTCGGTATCACATATTTGTCATATATGAAAAGTAAGTTACCGAAAGTAAAAGTAAATAAAACAAACTTCTCCGATTGAGATTTCGAGCAAATCTTTCTTTCAACATATTGTTTGGACTTTGCCATTATTATTTGTGGAATACCATATAAATCAATTAATTTACTCTTAGGGAGAGTCAGGAATGGCGGTAACACAATTCTAATTTCTATTACAATTATGCTGGATGCATAAGATTATCAGGTTTACTAAGTTCAGTTTTATATTTGTAACAGAACAGATTGATTTTGTCCAATCTTTCATTCCATAATGACTATCTTGGTCTATATAAAGTTGTATCCGAATTTAATTACGTTCTCCCCGTTTTCCCAAAGACTGCATAAGTGTACTATAGACGGTGGCATTTTGTTTTATGTGGAATATAACGTCATTCATTCAAATGCACTCCACGGGATTCAAAAAGATGTTAAGAAAAATAAATCTATTATTTTCGATTAAATCAATTTCGGCACCTTAAGAAAAATAATTCATTTTTACAAAACAAAAACTTAGTAATTTTATCAAGTAAATAAAAAAAGAGATGGGATCGAACAAAAGATTGGTCATTAACTCTCTCAGTAACATCTATCAAGATTTATATGACTTGTTCACTTTAAAAAAAAAAAAAAAAAAAAAAAGTATTAAAGCTTTAGCATAAAATGGAAATCAATGTCCAAAAAATTTATATCCCATCTACGGAGCGATTTATTTTTTTTTTATCTCAGATGCTGTTTTAATTGAATTTACTTAGAATTTCACGCTAACAAAAGCAATGTTTTTTTTTTTCAAACGATGCGAACTTTTTGAAAAATATTAATTTTTATTAGAAATAATTTTCATTTTATTGCGTTTAAACAAATATCAATGTAAAAAACTTCACTTTATCATTATTTGGAAAAATCTTTAACTTTTACGAAAAATAAAAAAAAAAAAGAAAGCATTTTTAAAAAATGAAAAGCAAACATACATGTGAGTACATAAACAAATACAAGAATATCATAATTAAATGTAATTGTTGTGTTGTATGTGTAAAACATAAAACAGACTAATAATAATAATTAAAAAAAAAGAAAAACAAAATGAATAAATAAATAAACATGGACGTCAAACATTAAAAACGTAAGGACAAAAAAAAAACATTATATTAAAAATGAAATGAAATGGAAATAAAGAATCAATAAAATGTATATCTACCATGTGATGCAAATTTTATTTTATGGGAAATGTGTAAGTTTTTCTCAAGTGTTTTAACATAATTTAAGTCTTTTAGCTGTTGTGAGAAAACAAATCGATCTAGAGAATTTTATAAAAAATGAGAATTTCAAATATATGAGACGGCTAAGAAGACTTGCAATTTAACACTGCTCCAACGTGTAGTTTTAAAACAAAATGTTTGAAGAACTATGAGTCATATATCGATCACATATCAATGGTGAATTAAAGCCTCCGGTTGATTCTGAATATTTTCCATTGGTTTTTATAAGAGACGCAAACATTTTGCCCTAGAGATTATTATCATTCAATGGCTGCGGACACCACAAAGCCGCTCTTATATTCACATGCAATTTATTATTCATTACTTTTCGTCATTCAACAGCGTCAAAACGTGATAGAGATTCTTGTACAGTCTGTGAGTCACACTTTGTAGCGATTCCTACAATATGTTCGCCACTTGATTCATTTTCACTATTTGTTTGTTTGTTTGGTGATCATTCAATATTAAGTTACTTCTTACTTCCTGTACTGCGTGGACCTCTTTCAGTTGCTATATGTGTTGTTTTAAACTCTTGTTTAATTTCTATATTTTCTTCTAGCAGTGTCTCGCCTCTTTCTTCTCATTTTGAAGATATTTTTGAATTTATTTTTCTTTTCAAATATTTTGATGATTTTATGAGAGAGCATACGAATACATATTCCTATTTTTTTATGTTTGTTTTATGCATATCGCTACCATCAAATTGTTTGTATTTTTTCATCTAATTCAGATATGTTAAGATGTTAGTAAATTTGTGTTTCAATCTTTTTTTAACGATCATTTTAACATACCTGTATTAAATGGAATAAAAACAATCCATATTCAATTAATTCTAATTGTATTTAGGATTATAACGATATAAGCGTATTGGATTTATCAAATGATAAGATCTTATAAACGGACCCACTCTCAATTAACTATACAAAGCATTATTGTCAGGTGTAGGAATATAAGAGAGGATTCATTGTGTTTACAGCCTTAGCCTGAAGGACAAAAAAATCAAGCGAAATGCTCGGCTTCATTGTGTTCGTTGATATTGTTTTCCGTATGTTGGAATTTGTGGGAATATAAAAGCTCCTTCATTATGTTAACAACTAATGTGCGCATGGGAATATAAGATATCCCAGAAATTTTGCAAATTAGATTCTTGTATAGCTGGCGTTAAAACTTCATCGAACTTGGATTTGTTGCATGCACGTGACAAACTCACAGCGCCAGCTATTGTTGTACAGCGACATCTTTTAAGGAATAACCAAAAACCGTAATTTTTCTATTTATCCATCTATTTTATAGAATTGAAATTATCCGTGATTTTTATCTTATTGTTTTGTAATATTTTTAAATTGTGACATCTATTAAAAACGGGAATAACAATTTGCGATGTTGAGCCATTCTGTTATTTATACTTTCGTAAAAATTTTTGCAAGATTAAAACCAAGCACCTCTTACAACTCTTAAATATTCTATGTAACTTGTACAACTGCGTGAGCTTTCCCGGTTAGTTCCTTTATTTACATTTCGATAGAGTAGAGAGATTAAAGAGATCGATCTATTCTGCCTTTTCAAAGTTTACTCATAGTTTGGCGACACTGCCGATCCGACATAAACGTGCCAGAACATCAAATATTAAAACTAGAGTTTGTTTCCTTTATTTAATTTTCGAATTCCTTTATAATGAATAGGTTTTTAACATTTTTTTTCCAATCTAAAAACTGCTTTTATTTATATTCAATATATGATATATTGTTTATATATATATTGTGATAAGAGCAAGAGAATATTTTAGAAAGACCTTTGTTGTTGTTTTACGGCATTTTTTTTTGTTTTAAATTATAATGTAAAGTAATTGCCAAGGAGATGAAAGACAGTAACGGCATAGTTTCGTGACCCAGCAGTAGAGTAACTGTCTTCTTTTCTTTCTCGCTTACGAAGAATGATTAGTTGTCATCTTATTCGTTTTGTTGTTGATGGAATTGTTGAAATGTTACGAGTGGTTGTTGTTGATTTATATTAATTCGTTTTTTTTTTTTGCATGGTATGATTATAGTAAATGATCGGAAAGGAATTAAAACTAAAGAAAATCTAACTGTATAAATCATCATCCCCATTGTCACCGGGTGGATTCACCGGCACGTTAGGACCTGAACCTTGCGTAGCGTTAGAGCTACCAGGGAATCTGCGGGAGCGTATAAAAAATCATTATTTTATACATTATAAAGGAACGTTTTCAATAAATCATAAAACTTGCCTAAAGTTCTGACCAAAACCGCGAGACTGTTGTAGGGTTTGAGCGAACATCTCATATTTACGTATGTCATTATCTGATACAGAACGGCGTGCAAATCTCATTGCTTCTTCAAAGTGAGCGCGCGTTATTTCTGGTACCGGGTCATCATCGTCCATCTGTCAAATTTAGAAAAATGAAATTTATTTATTTGTTCAGATTGACTTGATTTTTTACGTACGTCCATTGCAGAACTTTGCTTCTCGGCACGTTCTTTTTCACGTCGTATTTCTGCTTCAATGGCTTGACGAATAGCTAATTTACAAGCTCGCTGACAGATTTCAGTCAAATCAGCTCCAGAAAATCCTTGCGTGACTTTGGCTATATACCCCAGATCGACATCTTTTGCTAAGGGAGATTTACGTAAATTAGCTTTCAAGATAGCCTCGCGAGATTTATCATCGGGGAGGGGTATATAGATGAGTTGATCTAAACGGCCTGGACGCAAAATAGCCGGATCTATGATATCTGGCCTATTAGTAGCTCCTATAATAAAAACATTCTTTTTGGCTCCCATGCCGTCCATTTCAGTTAGAATTTGATTGATCACACGATCCGCAGCACCACCGGCATCACCAACGTTCCCACCACGCGCCTTAGCAATTGAATCCAATTCATCAAAGAACAGAACACATGGGGCAGCCGAACGAGCCTTATCAAAAATATCTCTTACATTGGCTTCAGACTCACCGAACCACATAGTGAGCAATTCTGGGCCCTTAACCGAAATAAAATTCGCTTGGCATTCATTGGCTATGGCTTTAGCCAATAATGTCTTACCGCAACCTGGTGGTCCGTAGAACAAAACTCCACGACTAGGTTGCATGCCAAATTTAAGAAATTTATCTGGATGTTCTACAGGATACTGTACCAATTCTTGCAACTCTTTCTTGACATTTTCTAAGCCACCAATGTCAGCCCAAGTTGTGTTGGGCACTTCTACTACTGTCTCACGTAAAGCTGAAGGACTTGATTTGGTCATAGCGTAACGGAAATTCTCCATCGTGACTGCCAGCGACGCTAAGACCTCGGCATCGATTTTATCGTCTTCCAAATCAATTAGGTCCATTTTTTCACGTATTTGCTGAAGAGCAGCTTCCGAACACAGTGAAGCCAAATCGGCTCCTACATGACCATGAGTTTCGGCAGCAATTTGTTCTAAATCCACGTCATCTGCTAATTTCATATTCTTGGTGTGTATACGCAATACTTCTAATCGCCCTGTGGCGTCTGGGATGCCAATATCAATTTCGCGATCAAACCGGCCAAAACGTCTTAAAGCTGGATCGATTGAATTGGGACGATTGGTAGCAGCCATTACTATCAAATGTGAACTTTTCTTCATGCCATCCATTAGAGTCAACAGCTGAGATACAATTCGCCGTTCAACTTCGCCATGAGTTTTATCACGCTTAGGGGCAATAGCATCAATTTCGTCAATGAATATGATAGCTGGTGAATTCTTTTCCGCCTCCTCGAAAGCTTTGCGTAAATTCGACTCCGATTCACCGGCCAATTTCGACATAATTTCAGGGCCGTTGATTAGGAAAAAGAAAGCACCAGTTTCGTTGGCTACGGCACGTGCAATTAAAGTCTTACCAGTGCCGGGAGGACCGTACATAAGAATACCACGCGGTGGCTTGACACCGATGGCTTTAAATAGAGATGGGTGTCGTAGTGGCAGTTCAACCATCTCTTTGATTTGAGCCAACTGTTTGCGACAACCACCGATATCATCATAGCCAACAGCGTTTAAAGATTCTTCCTCCTCCTAAGTAGCGAAGATAGAAAACAAAATAAAATAAAAATAAAATAAAAATAAAAAAAATAAATTAAGAGTTTGTTTCAAATCACAGATGTACTGCATAATGACTAATTGAAAACTTTCTTACAATACGTATATCACTTACTTCGCGTTTAATGGGATCACCATCACAGAAAATCACGGTTTCAGGAGCCACAATACAATAAGGCTCTGGATCGGTGAGTACCACTTTAAACTCAATCGGACGCATCGCAGCGCGTACAATGAAATTATCGCCCATATGTATGGGCCTATATGCTTCCAGGAAATAAGGTTTCAAATAAATTTCAAACAGATTACCAGTAACACCTTCGGTGGTATCATCAATAGGCAAAATACGCACGCGCTTGCCATACTTAACATCCGGACAGGGATGAATTGAAACGACATCAGATAAATGAACACACAAATTATTGCGCACCACACGATTCATACGTATCTTTTCGTCGGGGCAAGTTTCGTCCGATAAAACAATACAAACAGTTTCTTTACGACGTTTCCCCTTTAGGATGACCGTATCGCCTCGAAATAATTGTAACTCATCCATTTTCGCCTTAATCGGAAAAGCAGACAGAAATAAATTATTTGTAATTATATTTATTCTATCAATTTTCCAAGAACTTATATCACCTGTGATAGTGACACCACAGAATTATCATCATTAGTCGCTTCATCGACAATTAAACGATTTGGACGATCCTTTCGCTTGAGAATGGCAGTAGCCAGATCTTCACTGTAACGAATTGGTAACATTGGCAATTTTTCATCAAAATTGTTACAAAAAGGGAAGAAAAAAAAAACGAAACAAAGCTTAAATCAAATGCCAACCGTTTTTCCATGGGCGCTGGGGATTTACTAACATTTGACCCCGATGGTTTACCCTGGTCGCTTTCATTAGGTTTTGATAAATGCAATACACCTTCCGATCGCTTTAAAGCCTGTTCCTGTCGATACTTGTTCAAATAATTTTGCACATCACTTTCATCGCCCATAGCGTCGTCTTCATAAGGGTCCATATCAGATCCCTGATTAGAATCCGAATTCCAGTGTGGGAGAGGACTAGGCCAACGAGGATTATTACTATTACGTCTACCACTGCCACCACTATTCGCCATTTGTCAAATTACGCTTAATAATGGCGGTAAGCTGCCTTTTCTTACTGCTTTTTCTATTTCGTGTCTATTCACAGCAACAAAATTTTGATGTATATATATATATATATATATATATATGTATATATTTATATATATATATATACACTAACAACCGTATAGCGTGTGCAGACGGCCAGTTAAATTTCTTCTTCTTCTCTATTACCACTTTACTCAATTTATATTTAGCAATTATTTCTTTTTTCAATGATTTCTTACGATGGTTGCAAAAATTTTTACAGCTATAACAAAGAATACACACATAAATCTTGACTTAAATAAAAATTTGATAGCTAACTCAAAACATAGTTGATCTATGCATATTATTCTATACGATTAGAAATAGAAGTCAAAAATTTCTAATTACAGTAATCAATCTTTCTGTCAAAAGTGTTAATTCTTCCTCAACTGAAAAGTGTAGTGATTGCCCGAAATAAATTAAAAATTTAAGATAACTATTAAATATATATATTAAGTACATATCTTTTAATAATCGTATCTAAAAGCAATTTTATATAAGGTTTTACTTGTTTCTAACATCATGACAGCGCAAAAAATTGAAACCCTATTCTTTTGTGTATTTTTTGATTGGGGTATTTTTTTCTGTCGGCTTTACCTCTTTGCACAGTTACACACACTCACCTCTTTGAGTCGGCCATTGTTTTACTATTATTAGTAGATATAGAACTTTATTCACTTAATAAAAAAAAACTAATATTAAATAATTTACACCTCACAACTTTTACTACAAGCGTTTTATCAATCTTTAAAGAACTTTTCCAACAGATTTTCTATAATTTAACACAAAACGCGATCCACTTTCTTCTCTTCTTTGCTAAAGCTGACTCGCCGCAGTATTGACAACTTGTAAACGATGAATTTGCAACAATTTTTGACAATTCGCGACAGAGTTGCCAAAATTCCTATAAAAGACTGCATGCGATAGTAATACAATAGACAGCATTGTGTCTGCTGAAAAAAAAAAAAAAGAGTTGTGTACTTTAGTATAACTATCCTCTAAACACACGTGGTTAATTTTACAAATGTGATCGCCAGTATTTTTAATAAGCCTAACGCAATGTGATAAAATTGTCTAAAAGAAGAATTAGATGTTTAGCTAAACAAAATTATTTCCTTGCACCGAAAATACAG
Source organism: Glossina brevipalpis (assembly GCA_000671755.1). Lineage (NCBI taxonomy): Eukaryota > Metazoa > Arthropoda > Insecta > Diptera > Glossinidae > Glossina > Glossina brevipalpis. The sequence goes on along the minus strand of KK351067.1, from coordinate 1,407,836 downwards.
GAATAGATTTGCATTTATTCCTTGGATACATTGAATTTTTTCTCTAATACTGGGCTTATTATTCTTTTAAATATTTAGTAACCTAAGGATTGCCACCTATTAATAAAATAATTTATACTACCCTTCTATTATATATATTTACCTAATATAAATATGTATATAGATTAAATAGAAATCCCAATCTTCTAATTTATATGTAATTTAAACTTTCAGATTTTATTAATTAATTTAGCCAATTTCATCTATGCAGCTATACTGTCGATAAAAAATTTTCAAAGAAAAACACATTTCTTCTTGACAAATCTGTCGAATTGAATTATTGTGGAAATGACAAGGAAACTCTTCTTTTTTTCTTTTCTTTTAGTCTAAAAATTTATTTCATTAGTCTAAAATTTAATAACCCTTTTAAACAAATCTTTGTCGCCTTTAGGACATATTCTTCAAAATTCACTAAAATAATTTTAATTTCTTTCAAAAACATGTTTTCAAAAAAAACTTTAAAAAATTGCTTGACGTACAACAACACCGATAAATATACTATGAATTGTTAGCAGATTGTCCAATAAGTCATTTCACATGTACAAGTCCAAAAACGCTTAAGTATTATCAACTCTTCTCATATTTTCTTCATTAGAGGTCAACTTTGGCAACGGCTTTGTTTATTATTCGGTTTGATGTGGACGCTCACTTGTAAAGTCTTGCGTAAAAATATACATGTGGTAAATATAGGCGTTCCACAATACTGTTGTTTGGTCCAAGTCTTATCCCTTATAGGTGATGCACGTGTATTTGTCATTTAACCTATACATATATAAATTAGTGATGGGTGTTAAAAATATTCGAGCTGAATATAATTTCCCTTTTGTTTCTAGGTTATTTTTTTCTTTTGTGACTTTTATGGGTATGTCCTTGAAATGATTTAATTGATTTCTTTAATATTAAAGTACGCAAAAGTTAGACTTGAACTTCATCATTGACTTCAACTAAATTTTTAATTATGGAACGGTTTAATTTAGAATGGTTATAGTTTCTAAGAGATGAACTTTTTATACCCATCATCTCAAGGCAATAGAAATTGCAAAATATTCCTGGTGTTTCGGAATGTTAATTCGTTTTTTAACTTTTTCATTTATCTTTCTTAAGGCTTTGCAAAGTATTTGTATAAAATTTTACGTCAGTACAAATTGCGTAATTGCGATCGCATCAGGCTCCGCTTCAACTAATTACATTTCGAGCTTAAGTTACGTTTCAGCTTTTAGCTAGAAGTTATCTAAAATTTCACATTAATCAAGGACATGTATGCTTTATGTACGCATTTTTATGCCACCACCGAAGATGAGAAGTTTATTCTTTCCGTCATTTTGCCCAAAATGAATCCTCAGAGTCCCCATAAAGTATATATTATATATTGTTTATCAATATCAAATTTAGAATATTTTTAAACATATCCATCTGTCGGTCTGTCCACCTGTTTGTATCTATAATGTTTGTGACAAACATTTTCTTGGTCGCAAAAGTTACGGTATCGGATACAAATTTGGTGGAAATATTGAAAGCTTCTACACGTAGATTAGTATTGAAAATGGGCCAAATCGGTCAAAGGCTACGGGCACAGTAAATCGAGAATACTTCTGTTTTCTAAAGCAAAAAAGAAAAGGTTTTTTGTGTTCATTACTCACAAACCATAACAAATACAAAAATTTCCACAAATATTGCGCTAGCTATCCCGCAAAGTCAGTGCAAAAATGGAGAAGATCGATCAGAACCACCCGATATAATACAATATTAAAATTAAATTTTTTTCTGTGAAAGCGTTTGCAAGGAAGACATTTCAGAGACAATATGATATGTATAATCTTTTAGTCAACATTAAATTCAGAAGCGTATCCATCCATCCGTCTGTCCATTTCTCATTTTGCTTATTTGCGGAATGTCTACAATAACCATTTTCCCCTTCGTGAAAATTAAGATCTGTGAACCGAATTTGGCAGAAGCATTGAGAATTATTACATATACCTTGGTGCAGAAAATGGGTGAAAGGGCACGACCACAGTAAATAATAATAGTAAAATAATAATAAAATAAGCAAAAAACTCCTCTGCTCATTACTGATAAACTAGACCATAAAAATTTTCACCATATTCCATAAAAATGGAAATGGAAATCTGCTCCGCTTATTCAATATTATAAAGTATCGAAATTTAGTTTTTTCTCATTTTTTTTTTTTTTTTTGAAGATAAGGTGTTGGATATAACAGATTCGGCATCGCCGAATACAGTTCTCTTACATGTTAGAATTTTTAATACAATTATTATTATTATTATTATTATTATTATATTTTCTAAACTAATGAAATCAATTCTTAGACTAGAGAAATTAATTAAGCACTAGCATCGTAAGCTATCGGCTCTTACTGTAATTATATTTTCAGATGATGAATGAAAAAAAAATATCATTACATTGCTTTAGCGTAGACGGATCGACTTCGTTAATTTTTCAAATCAATTTGTGTGTGTGAGAACAAGAAATTGGAGAGCAAAATTATAAGATTTTATTCGACATTTACATAAACATTCCGCTACCAATGAGCGAATTGGTCAGTATATGCTTTATGAATTGTCCGATTTGTGTTACAAACCTTAAATTAAAGTAAAGCATTTGCAGTGATTGAGAAGTGAAAATTAAAATTGAATATAATTTTAATATTTTCCTATTAAAAAGAAGCTCATTACAAAGGGAAGAATTTGCACAGAAGCTATTTATTATTAATGTATATCATGTAAAAATGAGTTTGAATATTTTTCTTTTAATTAAAAATATAATATTTTGAATAAAAATAACTTGCAATTCTAAAATATTTAAATATAATTATAATTAAAAATGATTGCATTCAAAATAAATAGCTTTAGCATTATCGCGTGGATTTATACGAAGAATAAATGAATAAACCGGCAGCATACACAATAAATAGTTATTTGCATGTGTGTGTGTGTGTGTGTGTATGCCAACACAACAAGCTGGAATGAATCTTCGTTTTTGGAGAAAAAAAACTTAAGCAAAGAAATCTTAAATTTTAAGTAGTATTGTGTCATCGGCAGTAGCATGTTGTTCACTTGTATGTATTATATTGGTTACTATCGCTTTTTTGCAGGTCTCCTTTCCCTTAATAGAAAAAAATTTAACGATGTTTTTTTTTTTAAATAACTGATGTCTCTTTGTGCATTTATTTCGCATACATAAATTAATCAAACGAATGTATACCTAATGCACACATGCATAGTATTTATGTGTATGCATGTGTGTGTGTGTGAGAGTGTGTGCATCTTTTCAATATAACCTTGGTTTTATTATTATTGTTTTCTTGGTTGTTTTTTTTTTGCTTCTTTTTCATCTTTTTTTTTTTATGGATTTTTATTATGTTTTCCACTTTTTTGTTGTTGTTTTGTTTTTATGTTCCAAACCAACCGACATTTACACAAGAGTACGAGATGAGTTGGTTTGCAAACGGTTACACATGAACATATGTTGCGTGGAGTTCAAATCACTTCAATTGAGTGCATAATGTGTCTATTGTGAAGATCAACACACAGAAGAAGACTATATCTATACGAAGAAGCTGAACCATTAAAAGAATAAAAAATAAAAAAATGATATTTTAGGAGATAATCAGGTTAAAAAACAACCGCAAATGTGTGTAATATTTGCGCAATATTTGTCAATTTAAACCACCAAAAATACTTTCAAATTCGAAAATTCATATTTAAATGTCAAAAATTAACACAAAATAAACATAACTGTTATGAAACTGAAGCGAGCTGCATGAATGAATGATGTTTAACCTTCTTAACTGAGAAATATTTCGTAAACTATTATTAGACCTGTCGCCGCTTATTCGTGCATATTCATCTCGTATTCGCCATGTTACAGATTTAATTGTTGAGTGATGGAATTAAATCATTACCCCTCTAGTGTGTAATTTGATTAATTTACATAAAAAAGCTTAATATCATAATAAATTCAAATATTATTTTTATGGTTTCTTTATAAATATTAATAAAATATATACAGACACGTAAGTCTGTGTACGTTTAGCCGATTGAATTATGTTTAGTTAGTCGCGTCCTTGGTTTTTTTTTTTCGTTATCTTCAATTATTTGAGTCTTTTAAATTATGCATGAAAATCAAGAAGAGGATTATATTGAATATTTTGAGACAACTAAAACTTAAAAATACTTTTTAACAAATAATGATGACTATTCAAGTGAAACATAAAATAAAATAAGAAGTAAGTCAGATTCAGTTTGAACCGAATCTATCAATACCCACCATCAACTGAACCAATCGGTCGTGGTATGTGGCTTATCGCATACCGATATTTTTGGCAAGATATTTTTTTCTCTTTCTCTCTTATAGAGAATGGAAACAAGCAAATACTATGCCTGTACGCTGTACTTCGTATATATATTTCTTGGTAGTATTTCATGGTAGTCTGATATGTGAATAAAAAGGTAAGTAAGCCGATTTTATTAATATCCCTAAATGACTACAAGACAGAGCGCAGACACGTTTTAAAAACGAGCATCCGTCAAGTTATGGCTGAGTTATTGTCTGCTTGAAAATGATCTCAAAAAGATCCATCTCTGCAAGATGTCCTGTAGCGGACATTTCAATGATGATGTAGTCCACACAATTTATGGCAAGGTCCAAAAAAATAAAATTTGTTCTAAATCTTATACAGAACTGTGTTTTACGAAGTAGCTTCATCTGGTGAATAGGGAGCAATTCGGACTCTTCGATTTTATTCTCCATGATGGCTAAGCGTGAATTTCGTTGAGGGAAGCACATTTTCTTTTCCGCAAAATGAGAAAATTTTTTATTTATTTTGTCAGTTCAAGCGTGCGGTAACTTTGCAAAACTCTTGTCGTTGATCGTTTCTTTTTTTTTTTTTTTTTTTTGAAGAGAACTAACGAAAGTTATGCCATGCGCAGCCCAACAAGCGGACACTGCGATCTTGCTAACAAATGCAATTCTTTATCATTACTATATTCCTCCTTTCAATTCTGATTATTTTGTCTATTCTTCGTGAATTGAGGTTTCACTAGTGGCTGTGAATCGATGTAAAGACTATATTATTTGTTAAGCATCGTCCAGCACTTGATCGAAATAAACGTGCGAAGCTGTCTTTGTTTTATTGCAAGCAAATGCGGTACCTTAGTCATTGCTTTCCCACGTCTAAATTTTCAGTTATAAAGCGATGTACAGCTCGTTTTCAAATACCTACCACATCTGCCAGTACACGTACTTCGATGTTATTGATTTATGTAAAACTCGAAAAAGGTGAGGTACTACTAGAAATCCATAATTCGTTTAACAAGCTTGAAGACCTGTTGACGTTGGAGTTCGTGTTGGCCATAGCAGGCTCTTTTAATGTTTCTGAGCAAATAAAGCATTTAACTAGGTACCGAAAGCTGTTTGTGTTGGCACTTCTTCGAGAAGAATGACTCTTACAAAAGAAAAGGCACAATGAAGTTTCGAATACGTGAAAAGTTTCGACTAAGATTAAAAACCAATCGAAATAAATCGACACGGACTTAGAGTGATATCCTATTGGGATTATGCATACGAAGTTTCCCTCAGCTGTCGTGTCTTTTATGACGTGGAGTATGGGTATTTTAGGACATGTGCGTAATGAAGTATATGGGTCTTCTATGAGTTCTGCCGTATACATCGAGGTTTTAGGAATAGTTGTGAAGCTGTGGTTTGCTAGTACGTGTGGGAACAAACTGTATATACCCTGGAAAGACTCGCCTTCTTTACAGAGGACGCAGGATTGAATGGTGGACCATGTCGACCTATATTTGAGGGCACGTGACTGCTCGTATGTTAATTATTTGAATTATTACGTATGCTGCATACCATGCGGTACGCTACGTATGAACAGCAAGTAAAAGAAAGTTTTGATTCGTGGATACATTCATTTCCGATTCCGAAATGAGTATGTTGTTATCGCTAGAAAGGCTTTTATTGAGTATAAGTAGGAATACTAGTTTTTTATTAATTATTGAATAATTAGAAGTGTAGTGTAGTTCGTTAATATCACGTAAAAATCTCACGGAATTATAGTAAATTTTGGAAAAAATGCGAACAATGTCTGAATAAATTAGCTCTTCACTATATTCCTAAATATCACACAAAATGCTTGCAATTTTCATCAATTAAATTTTGAGTCGTAAGAGTCGGATTCGAAAAATTCTATTCCGACGTACGGGTTTGTGAACGATCTTTTTATAATTTGCTGTAGAGTGGAAAATATCTCGCAAAATTTACGTATTTATAGACACTTTTTACTTCACTTTACAGATAAAAAATGCGAGACGAGCTAAACATAACCTCTTTCTTTTTTTTTTTTTATTTTTCAGAAAGAAAATGTATACTTTACGACAGTTTTCCAGAGTAAGAATTGGTAACTAAAGGTAAGGCAGCACTATAAGTGCAGGATGCTATGTAGATTTTAGTTCACTATTGTAAACTAAATTCGGAAACACTACGAATAGATTTCGGCGGTTGTTTAATTCGATCGGAAGCTTTTAATGAACTTAATATGACTTTATGATAATGTATGAATAATACGTATGAATAATATATATAGTTATGTATATATGTGTGCTTATAAAAAAAGTTGTCAAGTAATGATCGTTGCTTATGCTATTTATTAAAATATTCATTAAAAAAGGTCTTATGAAATGCTTATGATTTACTTGAAAACAATTTAATAATATTTAGGATAAAAATCTTTAGCGATTACTTTGCAATAAATATTTCATATGGATTCTGTAATTTACAAAAAAAAAAAAAAATTTGTCATTAAATAAAAAGTTTGATTTTCATTAAATTATCTTGTCATCGAATAGCGTCGTCTGCATGTTGTGATGAACAATTTCTGGTATTATTTCAATAAGATGACTTTATGAATTGTTTTGCGGTCAAACGCTTACTAATATTAAATTGTGACACTAGAGAAAGGATCATTTAATCTTATGTATAAAATTGATTGACTTTAACAACTTCAGTTTTTGATCTTATTATAACGAAATAGTTCTCCGGAAGAAAAATGAGATGTACCTTGTTGTGTTCGCCCAATTGATTCAGGGTTTGAAGGTAACACAAGTTCGTATTCCCTTTCAGGGCTTTTGAAGAGGTTTGGCTGTCGGAGTGGATGCAGACAGTATACCTCTTGCGTTGCCTTCTTAAGCATGCAGAGATTGCGTGAACTTCATGTTGAAATGCAACCTCATTCGTTAGGTATAAAATTTAAAATTGAAAAGAAAAAAAACAATTTTTTTTTTGTGAAAAGTGTTCATATTCACGTCTTAAGAGGAACAAAATTTTTGAATACCATATGTCTTTAAAATTATATCGACAAAATTCAATTTTGAAGTGAAATAAAATTTTTTCCTGTCCACAGAATTTTGGACTGGGCTTAAGTGATCCTAATAATCTCATTGAGTCGCAAATCACGCAAGCAGGTCTTTAGATATGAACCACTACTACTACTACTAATACAACTACTTGATAAAACTATTTAATAAAACTTTCTTTTTTTTGTCCGCCCATGTACACAATTTGTGACTGAAGGAATTAATGACTTTAACTTAATATTACGACATTAGCACGTCAGTATTTTTATAAAGTTTTCATACGCGGCAACGCTTAAGGTTATTTTATTGCTTTCCTTTTTTTTTGCTATAATTATGGTTTAAGTATAGAAAGTTAATCTTAATAAAATTTAAAAAAATAAATAAATAACAATTTTTTTCATAAATCCTTTGGCCTCTTTGGTAGCATATTTTTGCTTTATGGCAAAGCCTTTCCACGATATATTATTCTCTTTCCATGAACACTTATCTTTTTTATTATTGTTATAAGGAAGGAAATAAATTTTCTACTAATTTTTAGGGAAGTATTTTGACGACGAAACATGTAATACGTACTAGCGCAACAAATCACGTTCACATGCATGCATACGTAGAGAGAGAGAGAAGAAACGATTCATACCTATTTTCTTTATTGTTTTATTAGACTAATGACAATAGCGTGTGACACACAGAGGTGTTACGCTAACTTGGCTAAATGATGTTACATTTATTTTGTTACCGGGTATATATATATATATATATGTGTGTGTGTGAATGACTGAATTATACACAAGTATACAAGTATGTGGGTGTAAAGAGCTCTTTAGTGGGTAATTTTTTTTTTCTTAATTGTTATAAAAGGTAATTTAAGGTTTTTTGTTTTTTCTTTTTTATATCGTTCGCTAAAACAAAATTATTAGTTTCCGTTGCCAAAACTCAATAAAGATTCGTTTGGAAATTTTAGTAACAATAACATATATACGTCGATATTGATTGCAATTGGCAAGTGAATGCGGATAAAACAAAGAAAAATTAGTTGTTGCTTCGTACTTAGCAGGAACAAAAAAAATTTGTATAAAAATATTTACATGTATATGGAACACGTAAAAGTCTGTTGTCAAAAAATTGGTTTAATAATATGCAAAAAAAGAAAAAAACAAATTGTTGTTGGTCAGGGTGATTTATGTTCATTTTTTTGTTGTTGTTTGTTTGATGAAATAATAAAAAAACAAAAAAAAAGCGGAGATAATCATTAATTATTTACGATTTTCTTGTTTTTATGCGATTAGCTGTCTGCAAGTCTATCTGTTTGTTTGCGTCAGTAATCATCATCAACTTATAAAAAATGTTCAACGCAGGTTACCATTTAATTAAATCATAATTTTAGTGAAGTTTTTCTATGCACATTACACTCTTCAATCCTAAAAGTTATGTTAATTGTTTCGTTCGATTTGTAACAAATAAAAATATGTAGAAGAGAATTTATCACTTTAGCTGTGTTAGCGCTGTGAGAATCAAAGTTGTTTGCTCGTTTCGGCCAACATTTTCTATTCTATGGTAGTTTCAAGCATTCTACCGTACGTTACTTGGAGGTTAGATTAACTTATTCTCTACTTATTGTAGTTTTAACTATTCCAAGATTAGAGTCATAATCAGTTCATAAACGCTTCATAGCCGTAAGCTTATGATTATATTATTGAAAAGGAATTATTACATTCGAAGCAGCAACAGTTGATTTCGAAGGCGGATTAGGACGGTTGGCAACGCCAATTGAGAATTAGGTAAAGAAGAAGAAGAAGGAGAAGAGACCATCCTCTTTCCCTTTCTGCTTGGACTGGTCGACGAAGTATTGAAATTGTCCAATTAGTTCTATTAGAGATAAAATACAGAAGCCGAATGGATAATAGATTCTGAATAGAAAATAGGAGACCAAATTGACAGATATTAACGAATTGCATAAGATATTAAGAATGGATTTTTGTAGTTATTACTTCTGAAATATTGTTAAACTAAAGATTTACCTAGAAAGAGAATCCGTAATAGAAGAAACCTATTTTATTTAATTCGGCTAGTTAAACCCTAGACAAGACTTGTGAGTTGACCCAAGACATAGACAATGGAAAACAAGGAATTCTTCGGTAGAGGGAAATTTCCTTCTTCATAGTGCTCATCCCAAATTAACCCAAGAATTCGTTGCTTGGAGCTAAATAAATTTTAATAATAAGTTTGCTGCCATAAAAGTCTTAAAAGCAACAAAGTGAATATTAAAAATCTTCTAAAAATCTTTTGAAAGGTTTGGTATTCGAAATGATAAATATACAAGCTCATCTCTCCCGACTTCAGACGTTCGTCGTATATATGTCGATCGTCATCTATATAGATTTGGTAGCGTTTGTGAGTGAAAAAAGGTTCAACGCAGTTATTATTATTATTATAATTCGTAAACTAATGAAATGTGAACTCTTCGGCTAAAGAAAAGAACTTGGCTGGTTTTTTTTGTTTTAAAGGATAATTAGATACTAAGGCCAATAGTTTTAATAAAGTAACAATCAGGTTCCTTAAGATATAATTCGAAATAAGCTGTTTTTTGTAGCTAGAGAGAGAAATAGTACAAAAGTAGCCGTTTAATACTGATAGAGGTTTGTGTCCAAAAATATTTGCAAATTTTTAGAGGAATGTTCATCGCAGTATATGAGTTAATCGATGAATGAACGTCAGGAATGATTATGCATGAAAAATATGAACTAAGTGTATAAATAAATGAATGAAAATGATTATTGAAATAAATAAACTAATAAAATGAATAAATAGAAGTATATGAAAAAGTCCAGCTAAAATATGAAATGAGTAAATGAATGAAATGATGAATAATTGAAAAGAATAAACGAAATATATCAATGATTGAAAGCAAGTCAAAATATGAAGAAATGAATGAAATGAAGAATGAAAAGAAGAAATGTAGAATGAAATTTATGAACTTATTGCATGAAAAGTGTGAATAACCCCACATGAAAGAAATGAATGAATAAATGAGAGAAATCAATTAACGAGTTATTGAAAAGTGTGGAGATGAATGAAAAGAACGAATAAATTACGGGTTGAGATGAACTGATGACACGAATGAGCATATGAATGACTCAATAGATGAAATCAACGAAGGAATTTATGAAAAGTTAAAATTAAATCAATTATTTTTAAATCGAAATGAAATGATGGAATATATGATGGAATAAATTAATCAGTGATTGAAATAAGTAGACGAATTAAAGGAACGAATGGATTAATGATTGAAATGAGTTGATAAATCAAGTCATTGCATGAAGACTGAGTAAGTGAACTCAATGAAAGAATGCAATAAATAAATGAATGATTAAATAAATGAATGAATTATTTAAATATATAAGTTTTCGAGAGGCATTCTTCTATGATATCGACGAATTTGTAAATCATTTCTTTTCGTTAGCGATCAAATAAATCGTAAATATTTTACTAAATAACTAACTTAATACTCTTTTATAGATTGTAGAGAATTTTTCAAATAATCGTTAAACTAATATTAGGTAACAGATATTCGGATTAGCTGGAGTTACTTTTACTTTAATTTTTATTTTTATATATTTTTTTTTTTTTTCAAACATGTCTTATAACTATCACGAACAATCAAAAATTTGTTAAGCTTGCTGCCAGTACTGTGGTGAATGTAACATTTTATATTTGTAGAGGGATTGTTATGGAAAATAATATTTATCTCTCCTAGAGCTACACTATTATAAATGGACCTTAGAAATATCTTTTAGTTGAATTGAAAATTTTAACAAAGTTCATGGCATTAATTGAAAAACTTTTTAATTTTTTATAAAATAATATTATACACCGTCTCCATCGTTATTACCACCAACGCATCATCATCATCATCATCATCATCATCATCAGGGAATATGCACAAGTGATAGCTGAGTTTTACTGAATATAAATCTTTTTTGTTTGATGCTGTAGTAAATTGTTGTTATGCAATCGTGTATGGCAAGCGACACGTTGCAATATTAGTAAATGTAATTTTTTACACGTTGATAAATGTAAGCGGGCGATGATAATAACTTGTAATTGTTTGCAGATGACACCTCTTTAGCAAATTATTGTTTTTTTTTCCTTTCTTTACTTTGATGTTGACACTAGAGTAAGATTAAGATAATAGAGTTTGATTTTTTTTGGTTTCATTTGCCGAAGACAAGGTACTTGGAGTTGTTTTTTTATGTTGATTTGTATCTATGTTCAACTCTTTTCTTTATGTCGACTCGCCTGCTTGTTCATCCGATTTTTAGCATTTCTCTGAAGAGGTTTTTATAGGAATTTTAATATTTAATAGCAGTAGTATGATTTCTAAATTTTAAATCGAAAGTTAGACTAGGAACTTCATTAATGAGAAACTATTGAATTATGTGAACGCAGAATTATGTACATCCAGGAAAATAGCGGAAGCTTTGGTTTCCTGTGTCTTTCAAAAGCTGGAGGTGTACTGAATCGTTGCAGATAATGCAAAATGCATCCAATACAGCATTTGAAACAGGAAGAAACATGATACAAGCCGAGCAAACCAAATTAAATCGTCACTAAGGAATAAAACTAACCAAAGCATTTGAGATAAAAATGTAGGCATAATATGCCGAAATCGAGATATATTGGCTTCTTAGTGTAATAAAGTTCAGGTCCCTATAAGGTTAAAACTTGCCAAAGAAACGTTAAGAGTATTACTGCAAGGAAATATGCTATCTCCGCCACTGTATTCCTTCCAATTAGTGCTGGTTTCAGATAACGACTTATTCTTTTTTCGAATGGGACTTTTATTTTTTGAGTACGCCTAAAACAGAATCCCCTGTATTGTATGAAATATTACTTTGAATAAAATGTTCTGCATAATTAGTGAGCAACGATTTTTTCCTAATCCTAATAAAAATAAAAACATATTTAACACCTCACTCAATAAGTTCGTAGGATGATATTTAAATGCCACCATTTTTAGATGACGAATCCATCCGACGTTCAGATAGTAGCAACTTTCGAACGAAATGCGTCAAAATTTCATGATTTCGTAGTTTGCACGTTACAGTCGTTTTAGTGACGGTAGATGAAACACGGATTCATCATCATGAAGTTGCGTAAAATACCTGACATTTTAATGATATCGGAAGGCAGTGTATTCACTGCTTTAACATGAACACTTGTCTATGATCTATTCAAAATGGGTATCGCGTTTGCTCATTTCTCAATGATGATTCTGGTGAAAGTTTAATGCGTTGTTAAA
>KK351067.1:1377657-1387784 GCA_000671755.1 Glossina brevipalpis | reverse complement strand
CTTTAACTTTAACTTTAACTTTAACTTTAACTTTAACTTTAACTTTAACTTTAACTTTAACTTTAACTTTAACTTTAACTTTAACTTTAACTTTAGCTTTAACTTTAACTTTAACTTTAACTTTAACTTTAACTTTAACTTTAACTTTAACTTTAACTTTAACTTTATCTTTAACTTTAACTTTAACTTTAACTTTAACTTTAACCAAAACTCCAAATGTTAACTTTAACGATAGTTCTGGCCTTAGCTTTAGTGTTAGCTCTAGATAAGGTTTCAAAATCTAATCTTAACTTCAATTCTGATCCCACCTTCTTTAAAGTACGTTTTGAAAATTAATTTACTTACGTAATTCAAATTCAAGATCAATAACTTTCAGTCTTCTAGTTAGTGTCAAGAAAAGTAAACTCTCGACATTTGTTAACGCAATTTACTGACAAATGCTGCAATTTATGTAAATTAATTTCTACAATTGCAGCTGCAATATATAAAACGAAAAAGAAAGAAGCGAAGAAAAGAAGAAATGCGATAGACAACATTAAACAGACAGCCCTCGCTCAAACGTATGTATAAAAAAAGTTGATGTAACCAAAAAGCTTTACAATGTATTGGAGAACACTTTCAATTTCAATGTTTTCCAATGTAATCAGGCCGGTTTGATTATTTAGGGGGGAAACACACATATGCATATAAACATGACTTTTAGAGTTGTTTATAGTTACAGTTAAAGCTGGACACACGCACATACACAACGTTAATGTAATACATACGTAAAAAAATTCCCCACATATGTATATAGCTGGATGTATATGAGTGTTGTAGATACATATAAAGTAACTGCGAGATAAGAAAGAGTAAGTGTGGCCTTTGATCGTGACTTAATTTAAGACCGATCACTTGTATATGTACATAAACAAGTATTTACTGTAATGCATGTATGTGTGATTTTTTTGTAAAAAGGCGAGTTACAACGATAGAGTTCAATACTCACTTCAAACACCTTGTGTGGACGCATTACATAGCTTTATAAACACTAAGTGTTCATTTGATGATGTTGATGACAACACATATTGCTAAGCGAAAGTGTTTTTTATACTTTTCTTTTTCTTTTTCTTCTAGATATTACATGTTGTTACATTCGTATTTTATCACCTAAATCATATGCATGACCAGTCATAGAGTTTAATACGATTTTTTTTTTGGACGGTTTTACCAGATTTCATGTCTAGTCATTTAATAGCCCAACAGTGTCATATTTATATAGAAAGCCGGTTATGTATGCGGAACATAAATTTTTTTTATTTATTTTTATTTATTTATTTTTTGTTTTTTGATTTTATCTGAAAAGAAATTCAAAATCAATGTATAAATGAAACTATTTTTTCTTAAGTTAAGTTAAGCATATGTTTGTTCAACGGTAGAACAGGTTTTCTTTGCAGAAAAATATTTTAATTTACAAGAAAAGGAAATTACAAGAAATTAACGGAAATTAAAGAAAATTTATGAAAATAAATTAAAAATTAAAATAAAAATTAAAGTTAAAATAGATCCTCACATTAACATTAAATACACATTAGTAACAACATTATCCCTAACAACGTTGCCATTATCTTTATCATCATTAACTTTATTAGATATTTTATACGGTGTATGTGTGACATACCTTCACACATACACAAGAGATTTTAAATTGCAATTTTGCCTCATTGTGTATATTAGTTAAGCTTTAACGAACGTAAGGTAGTAGTAGTTGTTTTTTTTCTTCTTTTGTCTTGTTTTGTTTGTGTACTACCCTCTCTTGCATATGCGAAACTTGGTCTTCTTCAATTGTTGTTGTTTTGATTTGGTAAGTGCGACCGTGCCAAGAAAGCACATATGCTCACTTACACATATTGTTTGGCTGGCTTTCGTTTACGACCGACCAACCAAGCAGCCTAGCTAGACTGCCAGCCAACGAACCAGTCACAGAGACTAGTGTTTCGCCTGAATATTTTGGTTTTAATAAATTTAGTTTAACTTCAACCTTAACAAGATTCGGTCGTGTTTCATAAAGAAAATCTCACGAAAAGTATATCCAGAAATTGGAAACAGTAGTTAATTTTTTTTTCTTTGCTGCTATTTATTGATTGTGTGTAGGTTGAAGTTTTTTTTTTTAAAGAAGTTTTCTCTTTTAAAATTTATTTAACTTAATTGTGCTTAAAGCGCGAAAGTCACCTCACATATAAAATGCAGTGTGAAGTTATGAAAAGGGAAATTTTTGGAAAAGAAAAAAATTGATAAGCGGTTCAATTATAAAAGTTTTAAAAAAAAAAGAAAAAGAAAAAAATGAGGGGAACGAAAGAAAAAAAATATTTTGATAATAAATAAAAACTTTACGAAAATATTAAATAATTAAAAATTAATTCAGTTATAAAATAAATAAATAAAAAAAAAAATAAATTAAATTACAAGAATAAATAAATAAAATAAAATAAAAAATAAATTAATTTATAAATATAAATAAAAAAAATTACATAAAAAATATATAAAATTATAAAAATAGATAAAGAAAACAATATAAAAAATAAATTAAATTATAAAAATAAATAAATGAAATCAAATAAAAAAGAAATTAAACTATAAAAATACTTAAATAAAATAATATAAAAAATTAATTAAATTTTAAAAATACTGAAATAATATAATATTAAAAATTTATTAAATTATAAAAATACTTAAACAAAATAATATAAAAAATATATTCATAAAAAAAAATTAAAAGTTATAATTAAAAAAAAAAAATAAAAAAAAATATGTAATAAAATTAGTAACAAATATAATGAAAATATTTAAAAACAATAAAATGTTATTCGGCTTGGGTCGAGTGTCTTAATAACCACTACGGCTTTGTTTACCATATTTAATTTAAAGACAGAGCGAAGAGAGATTAACTTACTCGATATGTCTAGTGCATATCGTAAATATTCCAAATAAAATTTCTACACGATTTGATGGGGTATCACAGGTGTTCGTGTACGCCGTAAACTTATTTTTATAGTCTTTCTTTAAGATGAGCTCCTGACTCGATTTATTTGATTTTTGAACTAAGCAAAAATCATTTTATTAAGAAGTCAAAATTGGTTTCTAAATTAAAATCTTTGAGATTTTCATTAAAAAAAAAAAAAAAGAAACGGAAACCGGGCGATTTTTTTGCAATGTTTTGATAGTTAGGATCAGATTTTATTGATTTTTAAATTTAATTTGACGAGATGTGGAAAAAAAATTTGAGATTGGATTTGCTATCGTAAAAACACATTTGAAATTGAAAACGTGAATTAAGGACGGACGGGCAAACGTATTAGCAGACATGACTAGATTATTTGCATCATTCATATTGACTCTACGAACGCAGAAATATTTTATGGGCCACATCTCACCGTGTTGCAAACATTTGCTAAAGCTAATATATGTGACGTAGTGGTTATTAAAAGAAAATTTATAGCTTTTATAGCTTTATAATGAATATTGAAAATCCAATCCGGTTTCTTTATTATGGATGCGCCAAATTTCAATTTTAATTGTGTTTTATACTGATGCATATTTAAAGTGTTTTTTTAGTGTTTTCTCACTTTGCAATGAACGATTGTAACGATTGCATAGTCTATTGGGTCATCTTGGAGAAACCAAATATCGAAGATTTCATATTTTAATTTTTCCCAATATTATAAACTGGCCAAAGAGTTGCTCACTTTCTGAACCAGAAACCATTGAGCGTATTTGGCTCATCTTTTCCACTTCTTTGACTTTTATGTCTTAAACTCTAAGGAATTAATAGACCGAACTACGACTTCAATTTTGCCGCGAAATATTTTATTGTCCGCTTACAACAACAACAACAAAAACAAAACAACAAAACTTTCAATAATCATACGTGAGTTCATAAAAGGTCGTGGTCGAATGTGCAGTTTAATCAAAAAAAATTCATGATTTGTTCAAGAGTCAACTATCCAACGAATACAATTTAGCGCTTAAGAGGCAAACATACTTATTTCGGCGATATTTTTCGAAACTAATTTATATGCATCATATTTCAACTATTTATGGCAATTTTAAGAGTATAATTCGATGTCTTTAGCTGATAAAGTCATTTTTTTCGTGTTACGATACCTAGAATATATTAAAACTTATGTACCCCGAATCCATTGTAAGTGTTCAACTAATAAGTTTACGTCTTGATGAATGTATAAAGCTCATCCTGTACGAAAAATACGACATTTTCTCAGTTCCTTCTATAAATGTAATAAAAACGACATTAGATATAGTATGGATTAGCAAGAGAAATTTTCAAACATTTTTGAGAATTTTTAAAATATTTTTCCGTTTTTTACCTGTATTCGCTTCTGGTTCAACAACACGTTTAACGGAAATGAAAGTCATAAAAAAGATTATGTAACGTGTTATGCTTTATAAGCATTATGCTTATAAGCTTAAAAGCTAAAGTATGTCCATATGATATGAAAACGGATTCTACTTCCAGTTCCAGTGCTAAGTCTCATATCTAAAAAATGATTCAGAGCAATTTAATTGTAGTTTTAATATCCTGTGCCTTACATTTAATCCAGGTACATATAAGCTCAAGCTATTTACAGAAGATTTCCTGCATGGACGTGATATGTCTCCACATATAGCAAGTAGTAAGACGGTTTTGGGCGACACATATTTCTTACATAACTGCAGATGTATTTTTAGCGTATTTTATAGTGTAGACGTGAACGTTCCATCCATTCCATTTTCAATAGCAACTTCCAATGTTTCTGCCAAATTTGAAGCTGATATCTTCATTTTTGTTGTCAGGAGAATGCTTACCAAACAGACGGACGGACGGACAGAAGGACATGCTGAAATCGATTCAAAATTTAATGATGATCACGAATATATAACCTTCGTGTGATCTCCTTCTGGTCATTACAAACAAAACGACATGCGGCTTAGGACATAAAAATCGAAATGATGTATACGAAATATTCATATTAATACAAATACTTCTTAGACACAATTAAAAAAATATAAATATATTAACCTTGCACAGCGAGTCAGCGTATCATATAAAATGATACAAGTCGCTAAGCGGCTTTCTGCAACCTTCCAATGTCTTACATTACTAATTTTGTTCACGTTACGACGGATCGAAACCGCTTGCGAAAAAGCTGCTTGTAAACTTCGCTTCTATACAGGTAACAATTACGAATGTCCGAGGCCCGAAATCCACATGATTTGACCAAGTCTGTGCAAAATCTTACGAATCATAGAAATGATAGCTGAGCGTATGGGGCATTGTCTCTCGACATTTTCCTTGATAATCTATGAAGAAAAATTGAATGACACTCTAGACAATATGGATAATTCAAATTTAAGAGTGGCTTACGCTCCCTATAGCATAACCTAGAATTCTATATGGCACCAATCAAAATTAAAAAATTAATTCCCTTTCGGAGAGAAAAAGCTTAAGAGATTTACTTCGCTAGAATAGCTGCTAGCAGTTTTACTATTTCCAAGATGTTTCGCAGAGTGTCTTCTGATTGATTTCTGGAAACGTTCCTTCGTGGACAACTTTCATGATGACTTTGTTCACCACAAAACATCATTGGCATTAAATAGTAAGCTTTTAGGTGGACTTGGTCCGCGAGAGGAGGAAAAATTCCATAACTATAGGAGTAATGGCAATCTTAAGTGCAGGTTGTCCTGCTTAAGGGCAATTTTGATTCGGGGGGATTTTATACAAATATTTAATTTGAGAGGATTTTACACAAGTATTTTACAGAAATATTTAATTCGAGGGCATTTTACATAAATATTCGATTAGAGGGGATTTTACACGAATATTTTATTCGAATGGATTTTACACAAATATTTGATTCGAAAGGATTTTCCGCAAATATTTGATTCGAACTGATTTTATACAAATATTTGATTCGAAAGGATTTTCCGTAAATATTTGATTCGAACTGATTTTATACAAATATTTGATTTGATGGGATTTTCCGCAAATGCTTGATTCAAGGGCATTTTACACAAATCGGAAATGACACAAATCGGCGCAACAAGAGACAAATTGGAAAATTAATTATGAAACGTGTAAATGACGATATATATATATATATATATATATATATAATTAATTAGGCTTTAAATAAATTGGAAGGAACATGCAGAAAAAACTAAAACAAGTTCTCTATCGTCTTTTCACTAAATACCCGTTTATTTCCTTAATATTTCAAGCATGTTCGGATACTTTTCTAACTACGCCGTACCTTACGAATGATCTCGTATATTTCGGGAAAATTGATGCGGACTGTGTAAATTGAATAGTAGCCATTCTGGATGTCCATGTTGAACCAATGAAGACGGTTTGTAAACAGTTTACTGACTGGATGCGTGCGCTGTCACGCGCTTTAGTGAAAATGATTAGGGAAGTACTGCGCTTAAATGCCCCTCTCTGCGATGAATAAACGAAACAATTTCGAGCGCATTTAGGGGCTTATAATGCATACGGGTTAATAACTATTCAGACAACATTCAAATTTTAATAATGAATGAAATGTAATCACATTTTTAAGATATTTGTATCATGATATTTTTGAGAATTTTACTTCATACCTACCACATTTAAATTTGATCAATAACTTTTACACGAAATAAATTGTGATAAAAAAATTGTTAAAAATATCAAGTTAATTAAGAGAGTCTTTCTTTTATCGCATCTTTTCTCATCTCTTTCAAGCGTACTTTTGAATGACGCGAACCTTCATAGAGGTTAAGGATGAATAAAAGAAATAAATAAATAAATAAATAAATATATACATGATTAAAAGTTAACAATTAAACAAATATTTGCAATTAATTAACTTCTATCCCAACATTGTAATTAAAAATTAAAAATATTTCGTAATTATGTATAATTAGCGGTTTTCTGTTTGCGTAAAGTTATTGAGTTTGAAATAAAATAAAAAAACATATAATATGTATTGAACGAAATATAAATTGAATAAAATAAAAGAAAAAGAAAAAACCTAATTAAATTTTAATGTCCCTTAATTAAATTTCATTTTAATGTGTTTTGTATGCATTTAATATGTTTTTAGTACATCGTTTTTGCTACTGAACGCGACCATTAATTTTTTTTTCGAATAACTTGCAGTGTAACCTGTGAAATTTAACAGCATGAGGATTATTTATATGCTGGTAAGTAGAGGAATATTTATAATCAACTTCATGATAATCGGATCGTCGTTAGTTTATAAATTTAAAGCACAATATTTTATACAAAATTTAAAGTGATTTTAATGGAAAAGTTTTGTTAAGATTTAAATAGATTTTCGAAGTTTTCAGGACTTTTTTTTATGCACTATAGATAATAATACAATTCGCTAAATTTTTAAATGCTTAAATTTTTGACGTACTTTTATATTATGAATGCACACTCAATAGAAACTTCTGCTACAGCTTAAATAAAACGAAATATATGTCAGTTGTTTGATAACTGTTTTCTTAAAATTGAAACCAGACTGAGTGATAATAATGTCCGAGACAATAGAAGAGGTAGACAATACATAACATTGTGTTTACATTCCTGTTTAAGTAATGAATGCATACAAGTAGAAAATTCAGAATATTCACTCTTTGACTTACGTATGCGCAATCGCAGACATCCCTTCTGCGTTTAGCTAAAGCTCTTGTCCGTAGCCATAGGCGTTGATCCAAATTTTGTTCATCTATCTGTTCGAATCAAACAACTGCTTTGGCTGCCAGCACTTGAGACAGATAGTGTTTATTTATATCTTCCATACTATTATCGTACGCATCGTTCCAACCTATATGAAAGGAGACCACGTATTGTTGCCTTCTCCATCACAATCAGTACAGTACAGTACAAAACATCGTAATTAAAAAGTATAATTTCAAAACACTGCTTTAGTATACCTAGTACTTGCATGACTTTACCTTGGGTCCAGACTTGAATGAATTAACGGTTATTATTTAAATACTTAACAATATGAGCGAAATCGGTTAATTTCCTTGTCCATAAGATAATTGGCGCTTGCTTCTGTTTGTTTCTACATAAACAATTCTTCGCATTGCTTACATTCGAAAATGTCCCCATAAATGTGTAAAGACAGAAATCTTTAAGTTCTAACCTTTTTCAGTCGTCCAGTCATCCAGTCTCTTATAGAGAGATCTTACTACTCCAACAAGGAAAATATACATATATATATATATATATATATATATATCACCGCGCATATGAAAAACATCAGGATCAAACAGATCAAATATTTCTTGATATATGTCCTGAAGTACCGAATACATGTCATCTATCGTTGGATCTAATTGTCCGGCAGGGGGGTTCAGTACCAGTAATTTTCCCAAGGTTTCACTTTTGAAATGGCAATCATATTTTGCAAATGTTGCCAATCCTCGCCGACATGAGCGGGAGCATCAAATTCAGACATAATTTGTATACCTTCTGCTCGTCCATAATCGAAAATTTAGATAATACCTTCGTGAGTATAAACTTTTCTTTGTGAATAAGCGCATATTTTATGTAAATCTGGCTGTGCTTTTACTTCCATGGGAAAACTCTGACTGTCAATAATATGCCAACCAAATTTGTTTAGTTTTAACGAATTCGTTGTACTTAAAGTCCCTTTAATGGCTTCTAAGTTGTAAAAATTTCTGTCCTTATCCAATAGTAAACCCCGCAATTTGAATGCTAGTTGATGCCATAATTGTGAAAGCGTCTCTAAGCCATGTCTTATTTCAAAAAATTCCTCGCATCTATGTTGATTAAGACATGAAAAACTTTTTTCTTTTTTGTTATGTTTAATTTATAACTTTCATCAGTGCTCAGAGTAAGTTTTGGCAGTTCTTCAAATTCGTCATTATCGCCATTAAGCTTAATTACGATTTCTATTGGAAATTCACACCTTCTTTTTTTTTTAAAGCATTCTTCATTTATTAGCCACAAATGGCCGTACAGAGGAAGACGCACCGGTGCATCAAAACAAATATTAATTCGATTAATATGCAACAAGCAGAGGACACTCGTGCTGAAATGCCGTTACGTTTCACGAAGTTATTGACCAAACGTTGACACATAGACATTTTATATACATATATCGTAACCAATTGAATCTAAAAGTCAACAACAATAATTTTCATTTAAACTGGGTAAACTAAATAAGGAAAAGTGGTAAAATTAAGTGTAACCTAAGGTTAAAAGTATTCATGTGATTGTGGAGAGAGAGGCGAATTCTCGGTATCATGTTCCTTCTTGAACAATCAAGAATCGTTGCAAGGGTTTCGTTAATTTTCCAAGAGGGACATTCGGATAGAAAAACGTCATTGCAAGAAGAAGATCTGACAGATTCAGTACGATCCTAGTAATATTTGGTGTTGATTGTAGTCTTATTTACTCACAGGCGGGTTAAGAAAATAAAGACAGCTCGAGTGAGAAGGTTCTTTTAATCAGTCCCAACGATGGCAGGGTTGACTGACCGCAGAAACACTCCCAAGTAACTCTAATGGTCTAAATGGTTTAAAAGCTACGCTAATGGACCTATACGATGAAATAATTATATTTGGATTTGAGAAAGAATTGGATATATGAACCTGGTATAGGGCGCACTTGGCAAGCTCGTCTGTCCGCTCCTTACCGGCAATCCCAATACGGGAAGAGATCCAAAGTATTTTGACATTTGTTTCGTGTATTATGGAGAAGACGTAATCAAGAGTTCTCTTGCGATTGAATCGCATTCTCTTAATGATACTAAGCCTGTCAGTACAGATAAGAGTTCTTCCTGAAAGATCTGTGGCATACGTCGTAGCTGTTATAATAGCAGACATTTCTGCGGAAACCATACCGACTCTCTCTGATGGGTCTATTGGTTATAGTTTCGTAAAGCGTAGAGGAAATTTTTCTTCACTACGAAAAATGAGATGTTAACGCCGTCAAAGGATCCGTTGGCGAACAAGATCGTCTGAGGATTGTAAGAAGGGATTTCATCAGCTAATAGGGCTTTGTGATATCCTTTCTACTGCTAAGACTATCATCGATTAACGTATTTGAATTAATAGAAGTACATTGGATAGGA
>KK351067.1:1337349-1352506 GCA_000671755.1 Glossina brevipalpis | reverse complement strand
AGAGAGAGAGAGAGAGAGAGAGAGAAAAGAGTCAAGCCGAAATGTAATGTCGAATTTACTTTCCACAGATTTTGATTTCCATCACTAATCATAAAATTAATTCGATAAGCGATAAACGTATGCATTGCGGAATTGTAAACATTTGAAAGTTAAAAACAAATTATTCAAATTTTTTTTTTCGAGATGTTCCCATAACCGCTTAACATATGACAATTATGTGTGGTATACTCATAAAAAGTAATATATTTGTGCTTTGGAGAAATTAATCATGTTTGGCATTATTTGAATGGATATGCGTGGCTATGTGCGGATTGAATATGAATTTTTCTGCATTTCACTGAAAGCACTTTTGTATTGTTTAACACATACATATGAAATTAAAGAAAAAATTTAAATAAATTTTTGTTTTTTTTTAGTGGATTGGAATTTTATTTTTCCTAACAACGACAGCAGTAACAATCGCTGAGAAGAGGGAAACAAAGTCGAAAACAAAGGTTTCTACCACAAAGTCTGTCTCTACTAGCAAAGTTTTGGAAAAATCAACTAAAACAACAGTAGCGCCTTCAACATCATCTCGCACAACAAAAGCATCAAAGTCGACCAAAAATGTTGATAGTCGCGGTAAACGCACTTTATACGATTTTGGTAATGCCGGGTTTCTCTATCCGCAAATAGCAGCTAGAAGAGCTGGTTATAGTGCCGAAGCGAGAAGTTCATATTATCCCACACATAGCGGTTATTTCAATGGAGAAAATGCCATAGGTGAGTATTGTTTAAGTAATAAAAATGCATTTTTTCTAATATTTTTTGTTGTTTTTATTGTCTTTGACCTTTACGGGTTTTCAGCTCAATTTCCTTCAACTTCTTATGCTGCCTATCCTCAGTATTTAGAAGCGCCAGAACCAATTATTGAAATTATTATAAAAGATTCTAACGATACGCTAGGCTCCACACAATCTACCCATCCAGTAGTAACAAAAACGAAGAAGAAAAAGGAAAAGGTTCACGTGTATTATGTGAACTATAAGAAGGATGCGAATAATAAATTGCATTTGGAATCACCTATAGCTTCTTTAAACAATAATGATGAAAATGAAGAAGAGGAGGTAGAAGAGGAAGTTGTGCATTATCCGACGCCTTTGCCACAGGTACAGACAACTACTCTGCGAACAATAATACATCCGGATTCCGAGAAATATCATAGTAACAGCGGTATTCAAGTGACTTTCGGTTCTGAGGATAAGTCACACACTGGACAAATTCTTGAAGAACATGATGCCGAAAGTGTTCAACGAGAAGTGGTCGCCTTACCAGTTGCTCCTCAGCTAAGCCATACTAATCCCAATTATAACGGTGGTTTGAATTATCAGCAGTTTGCTCAGACACGTTCGAATCAGGGAGGAAATTATTATTTTAATAATCCTGTGGCGTCTGCACCTCCTTCAGCCGCATCGGCTTTTTATAATCAGCAACAACTACCCAATCAACATGGCAGCAACTACTTTAGGCCACCTCATCAATCATTAAAACCGCAAACTTCCCCAAATACTCAACAATACTACCAGAAACCAGCTTTAGCACAAACGCCTTTAAGGCCAGGTTATAACGCAGTCAACAAGCCTTTGGCTAGTGCACATCAGCAAACTGCGCAACAGCCGCATTATTATGTTAATTTTAACCAACAATATCACCAAGGGCCAACGCAATCACAGTCACCATATTACAATACATTCGGCCAGAAACCGCCTCAGTCAGTGAAACCATCGCCAAGCGCAATATTTTTCCCCACTGTACCGCCTAAGGGCCAGGAGTTACCCAACAGACATTCACCTGCACCGTATCAGCCCATAAAATTTAGACCTACGCAAGCTCCGGTACCCACCTATTCAAAACCTACGTACAAACCTTTTGCCTATCAAAAGCAACCGCAATATACGCAACAACAACAACAACAACAACAACATTCGAGCTTTAACTTTGGCTCAGCTAACCCGCTGCAGCAACAGCATCAGACAAATTACTATAAACCACAGTCCCAACTGCAATATCAAATACAACCTCAGGCCCCACACCAACCCCAGCCACAATCTCCTTTAAACCATTTGCAAACACAATCATTGAACAACCACAATAATGCTTTGTATTACAATCAGAAACAACAAAAACAATCACAACAAGTGCAACCGCAATTACAAAATAAATATCACTCCGGGCCAGGGAGTGGTCCCTCTGGTGCTTCTTCGTCTTTAACTGCTGCCGGTCAACATTATCAGAATCACAATCCTTTGGGCTTATTAAAGGAAACTGAACTTTTGCAATCTATACCGAAATTTGAGCAGCATATCACCGAAACTGTGCAACAGCAATTTAAGCCGAACGCCTATCAGTCACAAAATCAAGTTATACATGATATACCGGCACCGAATTTGAGTCCGAATCAACCGAATCAACAGAAAGATCAAAGCCAGGTCTCATATAATGTCAATCAAAATTCGTACAATCAACAGCATCATCAACCGCCACAATCACAACAATTCAATAATTTTGTAACAACTTCTTCATTTAAGAACTCCCCAGCTACTAAATCATATTCAGCGGTAACGCAAGCACCTCAGTTCGGTGAATCTACCGATGGACAAAAAATTATGATTGTTACGCCTATGCCGCCCAATATTTATGGACAATACCAGGCTCAGCAACAATATCATAACACGCAACATCAGTTAGCCCAAGTGGTGACGAGTACGCAACCTCAGTACAGTCACCAACAGCAACATCAACAGCAACAGCAACAACAACAACAAAACTATTACACTAAGCAACAACAACAACAACAACAACACCAGCAACAGCAACAGCAACAACAACAGCTACAGCAACAACAACAACATATAGATCCAAGGCAGAAGCAAAGCCAAACCAGTGTTAGCGTACAATCCTCGCAACAAACTGATGCTGATAACCATCAGTTAGGAGTTTCAAATTTCGCTGGCGATGTTTTTAAAGAGCTCGATCAAAGACGTAATCCGCACCAAACTCAATATCAGCAAGATTCATACAAGTCTACGAAATACACTCCGTCACCCACTACGCAAGCGCCCAGCACTGGTAAGGAATCGACAACTTTAAATCCGAAAACACTCTTACAGTTACCCGACGAGGTACCCGATGATTTGCGTCAACAGTTACTTAGTTCCGGAATTTTGAATAACGCTGACATTTCGGTTCTTGATTACGATAAAATCGGTGAAACCGCTTTGGAAAATTTACCCCCAGAACATTTACAGCACTTTTATAGTGGCGGTGGTGGTGCTCAAATTTCGGAATCGAAAAAAGTTTTAACGGTGTTGAAACCTAACGGTGATAAGGTTAAAATTAATGAAAAAGGTCTCGAACGTGTAAAGGAAACGAATTCTTTGCGTTTAAAGTCCCCCACAAGTGAGATAAAACTAGTAAATGGTGCGGAGGATGTTTCAAGTTCAACTGAACGTCAATACAACCGTTATTTGCCTTTAAAAATCAATGGTCTTCAATTTCCTAAGCCCGAAAATGATGAATTAAGAAATAGAAAAATATTAAGCGTAGTAGTGCTCGCGCCGGTTGAGTCATCTACACCAGCTTCAAGTGAAGAAGGCAAAGAAGTGAAATTTCTTGGGGGAGACTTGATAAAAACTTTAGTTAAAAAACCTACAAAGGATAATTTCAAAAGATGGTTGGAAAAAGAGTCGCGAACAGATGTCGATCAACAATCCGTGATTTTATTGGTTACCAAGTAAGCTTTCGATTTCTAAAAAATGTATTTTGTTTCTTTTTTTTAAATAATTACCTTTACAGAGACGAGTCTTCTGGTGGAGAACAAGAAATTTTCATGTATGACATTATTGGTGGTTTTGTCAATAAACTTAACGGTGAACTATCCAGTACTTTTGTTAATGTGGCTGAGGAAAATGCAAGCAGTGAAGATTTGGAGCATGCCTCCACTTTGGATCCCAGCATTTTGGAGAACGTAATGCAAAAAATTCGAAGATAAATTCTTAGATTCATCTCACAATGTGCCGCTTAAAAACACAGACTGCTTAACATTCCTGAACTAAAAAAAAAAAAAATAAGAAAAATCATTGTCGCAGACTTTCATATAAATGCTAACAAAGTGCCACAAACAACATTATATTTACTTTTTTATTATTCCAACTCATTCTATCCGGTCTCATGCTCTCTTCTAGCCTTTCTTCTCATTGCTTTTATTATCTCAAACATTGCTAGTTAAGCAAACGTTTTATTTTATAATTTTGAATACATTTGCGCTGTTGAATATTTGTTCTTTTTCTTTTTTTTTTTATTATTTGTATAAAAATTGGTTTAGCTCTCATTATTATTTTTAATATTTTAGTTAATTTGTGCTTTTCAGTTTCTTCATAATGTTTTGTAAATATCTAAAAAAATTAATTTAAAAAACAATTTTTTTAGTAAATAAAATAAACTTTTTATAAGAAATAAAATTATTTTGAATTAAAAATTATTTCATTTAATTGATATCAGTAGAACGGTCTCTGGTGCATTGTATAGCGATTTCAAGTAAAGTAAGCTCTCGCACATGAAGCTTAGTCAAGTTTTCCTTTACTTTGCAGATGGTTCGTAAACCAACTAAATGAAACTTTCAAAGAAAAAAAAAAAAAAAACTTTAAAGTGTTGAAAAGTTTAAATATAATATAAAGTAGTAAAGACAAAATTTTGAAGAATTTCGTTTAAATATTAAAATAAAGAAGAAATAATAATAAATAAGAGAAATCAATAATTAAAACAAAATAAAATGAACCGTTTTAAGAGATGCTTGTTCTTTGTTTAGAGCAAAATTCAAATGATATATATTTATAGAGTACTAGTTAATTACCTGGGAATGAGGAAAGGAGAGAAGACAACTTAAAGCAGCTTAAGCTCTTCTAACTTCTAGCAGTTAGTGGGGAATATTAATTCTCTTCATCAATAACTTAAAACTTAAATAATTAATTAATATATTTTTTACTTTTATTCCATATGTCGAACTCTCCGTATTGATTACATATCTTTTAATCAACTATCGTTTTCGTTTGAGAAGAAAGTTGAAAATCTCTTTTTTTGCGTATCATGTTCGTTTCAATTTTCGTTGCTATAATATCTTTTAATCAATTATCGTTTTCGTTTGAGAAGAAAGTTGAAAATCTCTTTTTTTGCATTACGTATCATGTTCGTTTCAATTTTCGTTGCTATAATATCTTTTAATCAATTATCGTTTTCGTTTGAGAAGAAAGTTGAAAATCTCTTTTTTTGCATTACGCATGATTTCCGTTTCAATTTTCGTTGCTATCATTTATTTTGAAAGAATAAAGTAAAAATAAAAGGCAAACTGATCTAAATTTGTTTTTTTATAATCAAACTATATTACTTAAGAAACAATATATAAATGAAATTAAGTGAACAAGAATTATACGTAGTCGAATAGATTGCACGGTCAATATTCTCGGGGATAGGTCATACTTATCCGTTAGTATAGTGAGTGCTTAGTTGATAAGAAAATATCACAACACTTACTTTTTTGCAAGTTTCTTTTTTTAAATCATTGAAAATTGGAAACCGTAACTTGCCCCCATATCGTTCTTGGGTAACTTTTAAATATTCCAGAGAATAATTTGCATGCAGTCTGTACGTAAACAATGAGACAGATATTGAAAAAAAAACATCTACGATCACAAATTAAGCTCATACGATATTGAGTAATGTAACACAAAAATTTCCTTTTAATATTCTATGCCATTAAGCTGTGATCGCTCTCTATCTCTGTTACTTTCCCCACTTCTTCCTGGCCAACATAGTGTACACGTAAGACATGATCATATTTTAAAAAATGGAATAATATGATTTTGATTTGTTTGGCATCTTGGCACCATTATACGGCAAGTCCCTGATTATATTATATAAAATTTTATTGTAACATATACTCTCAATTTTAAGGCCAATTTTGCTTTCTTTTAAATCAGCATAAAGGAGAGACGAAATTTGCAGCCGTTTTGTATATATAATGCAAAAATAAAGAAAGTTATCAATCCAAAGTGAATGCTATCACGTACATAAATCAAGCTCAGCGGAAAGAGAAAAAGAAAGTTAAAGCTTTTCACACGTAATTACTCTACATTCTTTTTTCCAAATACTAACGGAATGAATTTAAAAGAATCTTTCACTAATATATTAGGTAAACTTAAGGTTTAAAAATATTTAAGTTTTAAATTAAAATTGTATAAGTAAGGAAAACTCTTGATTTCTGTATTTCATTCTGTATTTCTGTAGTATGTTTGATTTTCGTTTTACTTTTTTTAAAAGCAAACAGAATACTGGGAAAAAATGTTATGAAAAGCTATACTAACTTTGTTTGTGTATAGATGAGGATCTTAAGGGGAACTTTGAAATATTGAACACCTTTCGAGGCAGAAAAAAGCTTTAAGTTTCTAAACGTATATCGCCCTCGAAAGTTAGAAGTACATTTATTTTGTCTAAACGTTTCAAACTCTTAAAAGGAAGTATCGGAGATTCCATTAAGTGTTTGTATGCTTGGTCAGTATCAAATTCTAAATCAATTTAGGCATGATTGTATGCTCTTCAGTGTATGTGATTATGTGTCATAATTCTTTTCTCGTTTCCAAAAGATAAAATATTGGCTTCAATTTTGACAAAAATATTGGAAGTTTGTATCGGAAACAGAGCAAATTGGTAAAAGGATATGCTTGCAATAAAAAAAAGGTTGAAAATATCTCTGTTTTAAAAGCAAAATAATTTGTGTTTTTCTTTATTGTTGATAAACTATTTCTTGCTTACAACTAGGGTGATAAAAATTTCCACCTCTAAGAATGATTCTACAGAAACTGTATAACAATGCCACGAGTCGACTACATTTTTGTCTAACTTCGTCAATTTCTGCACACGTTTGAAAAATTTGTTCAAATTGTCGCATGTTTTAATGTGATCTATAATTCGACGATTGATTATCAATAAAAAAGCGCTATTTACGGTGCTCTTCATTATGTTTCGGTTTGCACATTCTGTAGGTCCAAATCCTCCTTTCGATCTCCAGGGAAGGAGCGCTTGGTTCCAACTTTTATTTTAGTGAAGATAGTTCCTTCAGTTGGAATTTCAATTTGCTAACGGTCTCACTCTCATCAGAAAATGACTCCTCGTCGTCATAGTGGAGGATTAAGGTAATTCCTAACCTAGTTTTCATAATGTTTTCGTATTGATAATGTTAAACATAACGATCGGTCAATTTGACCGACGGATGTATATAGAAATATTAGCAAAGTGCAAGTGGAAAATTTAGAAAAAGATGTAGAGAGCATTATCATAAAATATTAAATGAAATCTAAAGAGAAAATCAGAATAAAATTAATACAATCAGTAATATTGACCGGTCGTTAGTTCTACTCTTAAAAGGAAAACTATTGGTCTATATAAGCGAAAGCTTTATGATTTGATTTCTAGTATAATGACGCTCGGTTTTATATTACGAAATTCGATTTGTAAACGTTAAGACCACTAAATTGCATTACCATGCCCTCCGTGCTTATTAGACAAATCCTCTTCGGATTAAAACTTTTGTCAATTAATGGCTAATTCTCTCTCTGCGTGGCGCTTTCGTTCTTATGACGATCATTTAAAAATGGGGTTTCACGGCGACAATAAGTGTCAGGGTCTTCTTAAAAAATGAATCATGATGGTCTATACCATGAAACCCCTTGAAGTCAGGGCCTTTTTGCATAAAAAAAAACTAGATCATGACTTATTTTTATTCTCGATCGATTGGGAATCGCTATTTCGGAATATTTAATTCTATGTCATTTAAAATAAAAAAAGTAAACACATTTCACTACCATATAAACTAAACAATAACAAATTACATAAATGCAACTTTTTCTTATTAGACAAATACGTAACGATAACAAAACGAACGTGACTGAAAGCTCGTTCGAATAGAGAGATATTTTGTTCAAAGGTTTAAAACAAACAAGCAGAGTTGAAATAAAATTTCTAAGAGAGTTCGACGTAAGAAGAAATTTTTAGAGATTTGAAGAAACAACACTAACGAACAGAAGAAGAGAAGCAATGCCAAAGAAAAAAGAGACAAAATTTCAAAGAGTACCAACAGTAGTAGTAGTAGCAGTAATAGTATTAGGTAGTACTCGTAGTTCTCCGAGTTGATAATTATATGTGTTTGCATCCTGGTATGAGAAGCATATGTTATTTTTGAAATGTTTGTTTATTTAAAATAAACATTTTTTTTTTCCATTTAATTAAAAAATTATAGAATACCTTTTAAACTCAATTTGAGGTTGCGGATTAACAATTACGTGAGATATTCATTTAGTTATTTAGAGTCTATTTAGGCTCTCTTTCTCTCTTGTTATGCTGCATTTTCGTGGAAAACCAAGTGTTGT
Organism: Glossina brevipalpis; assembly: GCA_000671755.1. Taxonomy (NCBI): domain Eukaryota; kingdom Metazoa; phylum Arthropoda; class Insecta; order Diptera; family Glossinidae; genus Glossina; species Glossina brevipalpis. Next base: position 1,344,047 of record KK351067.1, on the reverse strand, counting down.
TTATTATTTGTACAACATTAACAAAACATACAAAAGAAAAATATGGATATAAAGTCAAAACATGGTAAAGCTACTGGGCTTGTCTGACTGTCAGCCTGCATGACTATCGTACGTACATACGTACATACGAACGAAATCAACATTTCCATTGAGTTGAAATGGTATAACATTAACTCTGCAGCCAAACCAGTTATGTACATATTTCGTCTACGAGTTGTCGTTAGTGGATATTTTGTTTGGTTTGCTTTATTGTTTGTTATCAATCATTGTGTACGTAGTACACAAACGTTATGGAGAGTGGTTTATTTTTAGAATTATGCGTATATACGAAAGTTAAAAAAAAAAAAAAATGTTAAAATATAATGAAAACCGGGCAAACAGCTGCAAGGTGTTTGCTTTTTTTTTTTAAACACTTTTTTTATGTATGATTTTTATCATTAATTGTATTCAAAAACAATTTTTTGAACGTTTGTTTAAAAAATATTTAAAGTCCGATTTTTAAGTGCGGTCAGTTTATAATACTTATGTGTTCGAAAGTCGAAAATGGTTTTTGTTTATAGAATGGTGTTAATTCTTATAACTAACTGTTGTTTGTGGCAGTTATTCTGTTTATTTGTAATAACAATAGGTTCAAAAACGATTTCCCTACGGCTTTCTTTCTGCTTGTTCTATATTGTAAGGTTTTTCTTTACATTAAACTACATTTGGACAGAAACAGTTTTAAATTCATTCCAAAAATCGGCATAATTTACTTGCAAAAATATCCATATCAGCTCAAAAAATAAAAACTTACCACAAATTTCTATGTCATATAAGCACCATATCAATCAGTAATTCCCGGGATTGGTTTATATCCAGCCAAAAAAATAAAATTATCAAAAGTTTTTATTTATATAAGCAACAAATGGGTCAATGATTCCAGGGATTGCCTTATATCCAGCCAAAAAACGCATTTACCGAAAGTTTCTATTCATAAAAGCAACAAATCGATCAGTAATTCCCGGAATTGGCATATACCCAATCCAAAAAAAAAAATGTACCAAAAGTTTCTATTCATAAAACCAATAAATCGGTCAGTAAAGCCCGGGGTTGGCGTATAACCAACCAGCCAAGAGAAACATATACACAAAAGTTTCTATTCATATAAGAACCATTCGGTCAATAATTCCCCGGATTGGTGGATAACCACCCAAAAAAATAAAAAGTTTCTATCCATATAAGCAACATATCAGTCAATAATTCCCGGGATTGGTTTCTATCGAGGCAAAAAAATAAATCCTCCACCATAAGTTTTTTTTTGTATAAGCAAGAAATCGGGCAACAATTGCTGGGGTAGACGTATAAATGAAGTCTCCAATATAAGGTATTTTTTTATATTTATAAAGTGTCCATCCTCAGACAACGTCTGTCATTTCCATTAATTTCTTTCGAGTCACATTCGTTTGAATATTTTCATAAAATAGTAGAATATCTGAATTTCACAAACAATGTTTTTTTATGGGAAGAAATACCGTCCAAACTCAGCATGTGTTTGAAAGGTGTTACGATAACTTATCTCTGTCGAAAACCATAACTTTTCTTTTTTCCAACGTGGTCGTACGGATACCAATGAACTTTCGAAAAACGATGCACTTCCAAAAGACATGGTTACCCAAGAAAACATTAAAGAAATTCTTCAAAGCTTTGTCGATCGGTGAAAAGTGTAGCTGCAGGAGGCAGCTGACATTTTAAAGATATCAGAAGTATGTGTATTTAATATTTAGACGGAAGAAATAAATTATTTAACAGGTCAGTGGCAAGGATGGCAAAATTGCTACGTGTACCGCTTTCCTAAGGACTATTATTAGTTTGCAAATCTCAAAAAAAAAAAAAAAATGCTTCAAAGAAGGAGATTTAGATATAATAATGAGACCATTGCGCGAAAACTGAATCATACTTTCAGGATCTTTATAAGTTGTTGTATAGAAAAGATATCGAATTATTGGAGAAGCAACGATCGAGTCATTGTATTATTTTAAAGTATAAGATTATACAAATAAGTTGGTGAATAAAGTTCAATTTTGCAAAAACTAAAAAAGAAAAAAGATTGTACTTTTTTTTTGCTTAGTTCCTTGAATTGTTGACCTTTGTATTTCTAAATATCTATTTATAACTATTAACGAGAATAATTCTGAGTCATAGACAAATTAGACATAAGACATAGACAATTAGACAAATATTCGCCAGGGATGGTGGGTATCCCTGGTTTGTTTTAAGAAGGTTGTGTAGTCCACTTACTAATTAAAATGTTTATTAATTTTTACTCTTTTACACGTTTGCTTAATTAAACTATTGCTATTGATAACAAAAATAAAAGCAATTAGTATTTATATATATGTATATATATATATATATATATATGGATATAGCTAAGTATTGAAATTTTAATTAATATTTGAAGTAAATGATCAGAAATTTGTCTTTTTTTCTGTACTTTATGTACACAAATAAGTCTGACTTTATCTTTAAACGCTAAGTCTTTTTAGCTAATGGCTTTAACTTTACTCACAGTTATCGTAAAACTTGTTGCTACGTGCGGTGAGTGCGAAGCACACACAGAAGTTTTTTATTTTTTATTTTTTGTTTTTTTTTTTTGCTTTTCGTTTAACTGTTTTTCTTGTTCGTCTCTTTTGTTTTCTGCTTCTTCATCTGATAAATTTTTTAAATGAAAATTTATAACCAGATTGTTGCCATATGCGTTAACGTTTGCGGTAAGAAATAAATTAGTAAAAATATGGGTTAATTGTAAACTGACAGTTGTGCGTATGTAAACCAATGAATCATCGAATATTCGATAAGAAATAATAAATATGATTAATCAACTTTTTTAAACTTAATTATGATATTAAGAAAATGCAAAAGTTTCGAATCTTTCTTCATCTAAAGTAAAGCAAATAAGATAATATTTACATTCAGCTTAGGTCATCATTTTATTCTATAATTCTGCCAAGCCGAGAAAAAGTTTTCATTAAATTACATGAATTACTAGGGTCTATATATATATAAATGTACACTATATATATATATATATATATATATATAAATTGGCGATAATGAGTCTTTGCAGATGAAACGCCAGACACAGATGCCTCTGCAGATGTTTAACTCTTTTTGTAGAGGCTCAATTGCAAGATGTTCGATGGCAAGCAAAGTGAAGAGCAAGCAATTGAATGCTAAATAGGATATAATGAGTCAACTGGAGCAATAGTTCCATATTAATAATATAACTACGTTATGCCACTTGCTTAGAAAAGGGGAACTTTCTAAAATGTTCGCCTTCCCTTAAGCCAAAATTGGCGAGTTACACAGCGACTTTAATCTTTAATTCTTTGAGTCCTTCCCGTTATAATCACCGTGGAATCACGAAACTCTGGATAAAAATTCTTTAATTATCGAAACGAAAAATTTGTTAGATACTGAAGCCCAGTCATCATATCCTTAGCGTAAAAACTCTCACAGTAGTACGACTAAAGAAAACAAAGCAAATTTTCTTTCGTAAATGCTTCCTAGTTTCCCAAAAGCCGTTGTCGTTCCTGGGAAAAATGCATGGATAAGTTTCACAAAGAACTAAGAGAACCTTACCTTGATCAAGAATTTTATAGTGCTTGTGATCAATATCCGTGTCTTATTCAAGCTGAGGGACATATTATTCCTTTCTGATTATGTAATGAAATATTTTTTTTGGAAATCAAATAAATTAATTTTGAAGAAATTTGATTTCTAATATTCCGGTTACTTTTGACACAGTGTGTCTTTGTTTTTAGCGTTTTATATGCTCTTCTCTAAAGCAGTTTAGTAAAATTAGATAAAAAAAATTTACTTATGAAAGAGAAAATTTAAGAGAACGAATCAAAAACAATTCGTTTGTTTGAAGAAAAATTATTCAAGTTAAGAGATAAAAGAAAAGAAGTCATATATTCTTTTATAATAATTCGTCATCAAAATTTTATTTTTAAGTTTATTTTTTCAATTGAGCCGTAAGAGTCATTAATATGGAATACAAAGACTTGTGCAGCAAAAATATAAACTAAGAGACTGTGAAATAATAATAAAAAAAAAAAACAAAAAAAACACAGACTGCAAAGAAGATCAACTTACGTGAGTAAGTTGAATGGATGGATGGATGGATGTATGGATGGATGGATGATTGTGTTATGTTATAACAACTAAACATTACTACATAGACATGCACGACCGCATTAAGTGTAGCCCCCAACGTATGGTCATACGTGTGTAGTTAAATTGTAATGGCTGTGCGGCTGGCTGCTTGTTTCCCATAAACTGCCTTTTACCAAATAGTTAAAATCAGTTTATAGCTGAGACTCGATCGTGGTGAACGTTCGCCGATCGTTGAAGATAATAAAAAATTCAAAAAAAGCAAAGGAAGGAAAGAAAAACGTGCACAATTTTTTATTCTTTAGTTATAATCAACTATAACAACGAATAACCGTAAATAAGTGCTGAAAAAAAGCAGTTTTTTTTTTTTGTGAATATTTTAATTCAATTGTGTCCCAAAATAACAATAAAATAACTAATAAACAAAGCTATTAAGAGCTTTTACTGATTCTTAAAAATTCAAATAAAATAAAGAGAAAAAAATGTTGGTTTTTAAAAAAAGAATATTTTTCAAAAATTAATTTTAAAAATATTATAAGAAAAAATGTTTAAAAATTAAAACAGAAATTTTAATTAATTTTCAAAAATTTAGTTTTGGTATTATTTGGAAATTGAAATTAGAAAAAAAAAACGAATTTAAAATGTTTTCGTTCAACAATAAATTCCACAATAATTGCTTTCAACATCAGCGTGAATACCGCAATTGCAACCAGTCCTGGTGGTTAAATAAAGGGTTAATGCTCACAATTTTAGGCACCATATGGTTTGTTATAATCAGTACTGCCACTACTACACAGGGTGCCGCTGTTTACACAAGTAAGTTAAACGAATTAATAAAGCAAACAATAACAAACCTTGGATACCCACCATCTGAGGTAAAAATATATGAAAAAAAAAAACTACAAGTTTTCGGTTTAATTGATATCGTTTCAAGGGGTCGACTTAAAACAATCAATACAGAGTGTGTGTCTACAGGATTTCTTTAAGAATTCTTTTTTTCTTTTTCAATTTTTAAAGACAGGACGTTATTGAAAATTTCAATTATTTCCCGAGATTTTTCCCCCAAAGTAGGTTTTCGGTTTTAATTTACTTCCAAAAACGTATCTAATGTTTCGAATTGAACGAAAGGTCGTATATTTCAAGTTTCCGATTTTTTATAGTCAAAATATCAATATTCAATGGACAAAAAAAAACAAATGATCGAATAAATAGCTTTTGTTAGGGATTTAAATATTAAAATTAGGAAAGTGGATGAGTGCCTGAACTCACGCGGTATAAAAAAAGGCTATCGGCAGTAGCCCCTGAAATGGACGACTTCGTATTGAAATAATTTCAGCCTCTGCGTAAACTCAAGATCTGATTTCTACCTGGATCTGGGAAAAAACCTTGTGCTATAAAATTCGACATGCGCCTTCTGAAATGCGTAACTTCCATGTTGAAACATGTTTAGCCTCTACGTAAGCTCAAGACGTATCTCTCATCTCTGTTGGGATATTGGAGAAAAACCCTATGTTATAAAATTCGACACGCACCTTCTGAAATGCGTAACTTCCGTGTTGAAACACGTTCAGCCTCTACGGAAACTTGATACATGTCTCTCTGGGATGCTATCAAATCCTACACGATCCTTATAAGCAATTTGCTTGTAACTTATTCCGACAGACAAACGAACGAAAGACTTCTCTAAACGGACTGATTAGAATCTTCTGCCAGTTTACATGTTATGAGATCCTTAATGTATTCATATTTTGATAATGGAAACAAATTGATAAAAATCGGTATAGGATCCATTTCGGAACCGTTGATATAAAATCTGATTATTCAAAATATTAATGAAAAAGAAAAAAAAAATCAGGAAATTTTCTAATGAAACTTTTAATAACGCAGCCAGATTTTGTGTTTCGAATTTTTGTCCCGGTTTCGCAGGTTTCGTTTAAAAAATCTACATATATGTATATGCAATTGCAAATGTTTGCCAAAGTCAAAGTTAACAAATCGGCAGCGTTTTTGTTTTTTTTTTTTTATTTTTATTTATATAAAAATAAAATAAACAAGTTTTTGCCATTTTTTTGTTTTTTTTAATAAACATAAGTTACGACGACTTTTCAGATACAAAGTAAGACTAGTTGTTATTTGTGTATAGACACGTAAGTCACATTAAAATTTGTTAAGTGAATATCTCCATGCAAGTTAACCATTAATTCTCTCCTCAAAGTATTTAGTAAATTTTTGATTCTATTTATAAAGAAGAAAGTATCTCTTTATTACTTCCAACATATTTATATTCAACGGCTATCGAGAGAGAGAACTTTCAAATCGATCACCTTCAATCTATTATTATTATTATTTTAATTTATTTAGAGCAGACAAATAAATTGTTTGGAAAAAAAGATAGGATTGAGCACTAGCAATGAAGGCGTATAGGCTTTTATTTTAATATAAGTAAGAAAATTGTATTCGGCTAAGCCGAATTATTTATACCCATCAGCCATCATTTTAAAAAGGCGAAAAAAAACTAAACTGTAGAAGATGGGCGTGGTAGA